>JAOWBL010005447.1:0-10216 GCA_028564865.1 Zenarchopterus dispar
ATAGATAGATAGATAGATAGATAGATAGATAGATAGATAGATAGATAGATAGATAGATAGATAGATAGATAGATCTTAACTTATACAAGTGAGTATTCATACCATTCCTGTATAACTCAATATCATAGATTAGTTAGAATAATTAAAATATATTTATATCAGACTAGAAGCTAAATATGGAATATAACAAAAGTGAGCAATGAATTGTACAGAGGGAATATCAAAAGTAAAAAAAAAAAAACAAAAAAAAACAATTGTTAATTTTCTTTTCTTTTCCCACTGTTATATCTATCTAGCTGTTCAACTGAAATAGATAAAATAGGATTTAGATAACTAAAAAGCTGATAAGACTTTGAAAAACTTACAGCATTTGTATGTACTGCAAGTAGAATTACTGTTTCTTGTACTGTATATTTTTATGCTTCTGTACAGCATATATATTTATATACATATACAGTATGTGTGTGTGTATATATATAAATGTATATGCTTCTGTACAGACTACAGTAATACAGACCAGTACTGTGAAAATTATTATTACAAAACTGTGAAGGCTTTACTGTCTTAGGTTTTTCCAATATGAGTTTGTAGTATTATTGTTTACAATCAGACTGTCATTTGATTTCTAAAAAATGATGTCAAAACTGAGCACAATATCTTCTCTTGTGGCTACCAAAGTCAAAAGTCAATTTGGGATATGGAAAGAGGTTCTTTTTGTGTCAATATGAACACTCCAGTCACACTTTAACACTTTATGCAATAGGTACAGTTTCACTGCTCCTCTTTCAAACTGCGACAAATGTAGAAAGCCCCTATATAAAGATAGCCTTTGTCAAGTTGAATTGCATTAATTAAATGTAGCTCTTCACCCAAGCGTGTTTTCCTTCCAATGGGATTTAATTGGTAGGTACTGTATTTCAGTTTGAAAGAGCTAAGGTGATAGAAGCATAGCCTGCGGTGTAATTAACTGGATGACCTGAAGGTAAAAGAAAAGAGCCCTCTACATTTTAGCAAAATTACCCCTGAGTGGTGAAACAAGGAATTCAGGTTAAGAGCCATTAAAGGCATTTATAGCAAAATTTGTGCAAAGTGCTTTAAATTAGATTAATTATCCAACATCTTAGGCACTCAACAGCAAACTTGCACCACATTTTAACATGAATAATGAAAATACTTCCAAACAAGAAAATGTCATGTGCTGGTCCACAGTCGCACATACAAGTTTTCAAATTAGGCCAGCAAATGCTCACGATTCAAAATGTTGACTTGCAACCAATTCTCTGACAGTAATCATCCAGAGCGTTTCTGTCTGAATTTCTGCTCTGCTGCTAAAAGAGATGTTCTGAATCCAGCAGGCTGGTGGGTTGAGTGTATGGAGATGTCAGTTCACATTCACCTCTGATAACACCCTTTCGGTCATTCAGTCATTATCGTTGCATTGAAGCTGTTCAGACTAGACCAAGCAGCAATATAGCCTGAAGAAAAGTCTCTGCATGGGTAAAGATATGGGCTAGAGATTCTCTCCCTGCCTCTTCCTCCCCTCCAGACATCCACCAAGCACTGAACACCTTTTCCACAGCTTTAGTTCCAGATGTCAAGTCAAGTCAGCGCCTGCCTCTTGGGAGAATATCACCTAATCTAGTCAGCCTTGATAAAACCACCTTTCCCATCAACAAAACGAGTGAAGATTATAAAATCTGGGAAATGAATTTCCTTTTATCCCAAAATAAATTCCTTATCTAGAAACACTGAAGAAATATAAGAACAAATTTGAATTAGTGAAAATCAAATGTATGGATTTGTCTTCCCAAGTATTTAAATACCGAAGCTCTCGTTTAACATCACAATGGACACAAATTCAGGATTAGGGATTAGATTTAATGTTGGTTGATCTATTATATTTAGTATATACCCTAACTCAAACTGAAAATACTTTAGATTTTTGAAACCAGAACCAGAAAATGCATAGATGTCACCAAGCCTGAAAGTGTGAGGCTGCAGTTTTTAATGTTCACTCAATAGCCCTGCTCAGCAATCATGTATATATTTCATTCACTACGACAGGTGGATAAAAAGAGAATTAGTGTAAACCTGGGTGACAACTGCAGTTGTCTGTGGTTCCTTCTGTGTTGCTGCTTACCTCTTGATAGCATCTATAATAGGTTTTCTCCTTGTCTTCTCATCAGTTATAGAGCACCATCCTGATTTTTCCAATATCTCCAGTCATTAATGATGGTTTTCATGGTGTTACACGTAATTTCAGAGCCTTTAATATTATTTTATATTCTTCTCCTGATTGGTACTTTTCATCAGTTAAGTCTTGCAGTTTCTTTATCTTCTCTTGGTAGACCATAGCACTCAGCAGTACGCAATCCCAAACATTCAAGCAACTACTGGAAAAAACAGCAGATTTTAACCACAATCACTTTGACTGTTGGGAGGTGTATGCCATTTACCCTCAGGTTTAATTTGTAATGTGACTGCTTTATTCTGAGAACAATTATCAACATTATAAAAGGGTATGCAAACTTTTGCAATAGGGATGTAGTAAGTTTTTTTTTTAAATTTAAAATGTATGTTATTATTATTATTATTTAAAAAGTTTTTACTTGGATTTCTGTTTATTGAAATATCACATTAACTATGTGACAATTCTAAATTTTACATTGTTATTTCTATATTTTTATTTTAAAAACCCACAGCTTCATAAGTGTGTCTATTTAGGTCCACTACATATAGTTTGACATGTTTATTTTATGAAGTCAGTGACAATGGAAAAATTTTACAGATGGATAAAAGTTGATATATGCAGTGGTATGTAAAATACCACAGTTTACTGTATTTACTGGTATTTAAATCCATTACAAATAATGGAATAATAATAATAGAAATGATAGAATAATAGACATATAAAACAATAGTACATGTGGAAATAATATATGACAATTAGTCCTGGGAAGGGAGAATCAGATTTGGAATCACTTTTTTGCCAATGCCACTAAAACAGGTTTAAAATGATGTGAGGGGCAATGAGATGTGTGCGAAAGTATAGGGAAATCAACAGAGGACAGATCTCAATAAGGAGACAGCTTTGGGGAAAAAAAGTTGTTCCCAAATCTGCTGGTCTCTGTCTGGAAGCTCCTGACATGCTCCCCAGAATGTAGGAGGTCAACAGTTTGTGGGTGATAAGAGTCTTCAATGATGCTTCGAGCTTGATGGAAACAGTGCTTCCTGCCCCTGAAGAGCTACAGAAGAACCAGAGTCCCTAAGTTATGTTGGAGAGACTCCCCCACCAGCTGCAAAGCCATGCGGTCTGAGACGGCAGTTCCTGCAGCAGACTGAGATACAGCTGGTCGAGATTATCTCCATGGCACAGTGCTGCAAATTCACCAGGACGGCTGAGATTTTCCTTTTGCATCCTCAGAACAAGGAGGCACATATCAAAACGTACCTTTTAATGAGAAATCTTAATGATAATAATAATAATAATAATAACGCAGTTTTCTTATCTCCAATTTTTGATAACTGACTGCCTTGATTTTACGAGGCTTGTGGAAAACAAGTAGTTTATTGAATTATGTTACTTTGGATAAACCTTTCATATAATGTCATTTTTTTTTCTAATGTCACAGCCTATTGTGTTATTGTGTGACTCCAAATCTAACACTTATTTACTCATAGGTTTATCTAAGTACATACACAGATGTTTTGCTATTTGCTCTGGAAATAAAGTTCATTTCAGAAGTTTACAGTTTCTCACTTCTGTGTAAGGTGATTTCTCAGTATGTGGATTCGGATGTGTTTTTATCATTTAGTTTTTACTTAAAGGAAAGATGTAAATAACAATTTCAGGACTATGGTTAGTTCAGGACTTGAGAAAGACCAATCAGAAAAGATCATAGTTACAATACATCTAACTTTAGATAGACTTTAGGTCTAACTTTAGATACACCCTCTGCAGACTTTGAAACAACAAAGCTGGAATCAGTGCATGGGTGTAGTTTTAATTGCATCATTGGCTGCACCTCTGAAGGTTGGATATCACTGGCTTTGCATTGGTCATAGAGAGCTCAGCATTTTTGCTGCTCTTTGCCTTGTTGTTGGCACTGGGGCCTTCTCAGGGACTCTTACATGTTCATTTTAATGGCAAAGCATTACTTTCTTGATTTGTATGTTCAGCCTCATTTTAGCATTGGAGCACAGCGAGTCTGAGTGTAACAACAGGAAGAGTCCAACAAGGAGGTTGTTAAGATGAATAGAGAAGAAAGCATAAATAAATGCAATGCATTTGGGCCTGATTTGGAGGAGAATATTAGATATCGCATTACCTAGTTAAAAAAAAAACAACAACAACTTGTCAAGTGATATGTGTAAAAACTTTAAGAGATGAGCTGATAAACTAAAATTTAAACATGTATAAATGTAATGCACATACACATAATGTCACATTTGGGTGTCATTGGTGCAACAGGTCTACTTTCTTAATAATACACTTTCATGGTGATTTATTTCAGCTGCTAACAATGAAAATGATCAGTTTTATGCATTTTGATTTATTTTATGTCATTAAAGCTAGTGTACATAAATGGCTGGTACAACACTTAAACTCATTATATTCTTGAATAATTTGAAAATAATAAAACTGTTGCATGAAAGGCCACAATTTCTGAGTTGCACTAAGCCACGAGTATATAAGAAATTAACAACATCCCTGAAAGAATTTCTGACATTTTTGTTCAAAAGAAAAAAAGAGAGAGAAAAAAATCAATTATCTCAATAGTGGCAGATTTTTTTTCTTTTTTAATGTTCTGTGAAACAGTTAGCTGAATTAATTGATAATAAACCTCAGCCTGTATTTAATGATTTTTTTCTAAAGAACTAGACAGAGACATACCTACTTAAAAGAAAACAAAATTAAAATGACAACTGTATCTACAGATGGTTGCAATATTAAAGCTGCTTACAGATGACTGTTGAGCGTAAAACTGTAATGAATACAAAAGTCAATAAAAATATTGAATTTAAATAGTGAAGAGAAAAGTTAGGATAACAGTGTACAGGAGGTAATAATAAATGTAGATATAATAGTATACGCAAATGTTCAACTGGTAATGTGGAAATATGTTCAGGTGAAGAGAAAGTACTTGAATAAAAAACCTTTTTAAAGGGAGCAGTTAATCAAAAGACAGTTTCTATGAGAGTTATATTGATATAAAAAACTTATTACTATCAAAACTGAGAGAAAAGAGCAGAAGTTTTAAACTAAAGCTTTTGAGAAACAAGCGGCTCTGAGGAGCTCTGCACTGAGGTTATACTGTCCCCTACTGCTGCTGACAAGCAGTTTAACCCTCCCTCATAAACATAAAGCTCCATCACACAACAGCCACATCAGTGTCAGTCAAATCAAACTCTCACTCCAAATGCAGTCAGAACACTCTAACCAAACTATCTCAGTGACTGTCTCCTGCCTCTGTCTCTGCTGAAGGTTACATATTCATAAAAGAAGGGATTTTGGCTATCTGCAATCATGGCAACAATAGCCCAAAGATATAACAATTTACCCTGGTGCTCAGAAATAATCATAAAGGTGTATGTATTTTCACAAAGACCAGGTAGAATGTGATTTAAAAATAGCAAAAAAAAAAAAAAAAAAAAAGAAAAGAAAGAAAAGAAAAAAGAAAAGAAAAAAAGACATTAAATGAGCAAACATCAGATGAAAGAATAAGGCACAAGGCAGGAAGAACCATAATGATATACTGCACATGTTAATGTTTTCTTCAACGTGCCACTTTTATTAAGTTTTCTTTGGTTTTGTGCCACAAGAGAATTTCCGGATTTAACTCTTATTATTAGGAAAAAGTAAGCATAAGGACATGATGTGTAGCATATTATGAAGTTGATGCAAATGGTTGATTGGTCAATCAGTAAAAAGTTGTCTAAAATCATCTGCAAATTTGGTAAATGATAAATTGTATCATTATCAGACAAGACAAAAGCTGTTTACAGAGTCCACTATTCTTTACTGTCTATTTTGTTTTTATATGAATATAATTTAGATATCCTGTTTTTTCGTCATTTTATTCAAAGAAAAATTGAAATAAAACATATACATATATTTTCATGTTGCTGTCAGCTACACTTGCTGAGATGATTTTACATAAGTTAATTTTATTCTGTCTTGCAAGGGTTCATTTTTACAGTCTTAAAATTCAGAAAAAAACTGTCCTCAATTTGAAGCTGTAAATAGAAATCATAACAAGTTTCTGTATCTTATGAATGTCATCTAAAAACTGTCAGAACTTTTTCACAAACTTTCTTCTCCACAGTGGAAGAAGACTCGAACTACTCAGGTCTGAGTTCACCCTGTCACCTTATTAGTGCTGCCTTAGTGCCTCATGCCTGCTCAACCAGAAAATAAGTCTTCTATCTGTGTTATAATGCCCCATTTTTGGGCTCGCTGTTCTTCGGCTCTCAGTTTTGTTGTCACTTATCACCCTGTTTAGACTAAACTGCTTTGGGCTGCTTTGGACAGGTATAACCTCTGGCAGGGTCAACATCAGTCAGGGTCAATCATTACCTAATTGTTGCTGTTTAACTCCAAAGTGTCTGTGTGAACTCTTCATAGCACTCATCTGTATCATAAAAGTCACATTCAGCACAAATCAAAATGCAGTGAAAATGCATTTTGCATGTGCATGTAAACGCTGATAGGAGAGCTGAGCGATCAATTGTTTTGATTAACCAAACCAGGACGGTCGATTCAAGTGGGTCAGGCACACTCGCAGACACCTGCTGACTTAAATATAACCATAAAAAGCCCTGGGGATTGCAAGGATGCACTTTGTAAACTCACCAAACCTTGAATTTAGTGTAAAAGAATAAGTAGACGATGTGAAGGAACATAAATTCAAACATACATTATCCTCATAATTATCCAGTGCTGTACAGTATACCAAACTACAAACTACAGCACCTGGAAATGTTTTCTTTACAACAGCATGACTGGTCCACTTTTTTGGACTAGTCACATATTTCTCCATATTCACTCAACTACCTTACCTGAATGAGCAAAATGTATTTTCTTGAGCACATTTTTGTACAGCTTAAGTTATTTGGTTTATGTATCTTTAGTCTACTCATTTATAACCCTATTACTGTGCAGTTTTTTTTTCTTCCTTTTTATACCATTTACTATTTACAGCTTTATATACTTTTGTACAGAAATGTTTATGGTGTCTATTTTTATTTATTTTATTGTATTTTTGATTATTGTCCCTTTTGTTCCTGCTGCTGTAACAAGGAAATTTCCCATAAGTGGGATTAAAAAAAAAAGATCTTATCTAAAGGACGGCATTTCTAATCCATATAACTTTTTTGTTTGTTATATTGTGTTTGTCTTTAGCCTTGAAAACAACTTGTTGCCATGACAACAGTTCACAAGAAGGTAAAAGTCTAGGTGCAGTTCCTGCCTTCACTTGAGAGTCTGAGACATGCGACGTCTTGTATGTCCTAGTGCCACTGGTAGTTATAGATGCCTCTGTGCAACATTACTTACAAGCAGCAAGTTGAACCCCGCAAATACAAAAAAATTGGAGTTCCTCAATTAAACATCAAAAACAAGTCACCCTCATTGACCCTATGTTAAAAGGCAGAACTTTGCAGCATAAATTAACATATTAACTATCTGGTTCAAAAACAGGTTTGATCTTTACAGATAGATATGGTGGTGGATTGTTTGGATGGATTTGATAAAAATAAATGTAAAATAATATAGATAAGCATTAAAGGTTAGCAAAAGCTAAGTCAGCCAAGCTAAGACGACTAACTGTGACTGACAGAAGATGCCACCAGCTTCCTGGGCCTGTTTGTTTTGCTCATTTTTTAACATGTTATGGTGCAGTCAGACTGTTAAAAACAGTGGATGAAGCATTAGCTTATGTGACCCACTGGTTACTGAAGACCAATTTTGAAGCCCGTTTTTCTTCATGCAGTGTTGTTTTGGAAGCCGAATCACATGTCAATCTAGGTTAGCTTTATCCCCACCTCTTTCAGCCCACCCCTGCTGAAATATCTGCAGAGCTGCTCTCAGATGTTGGGATATATCATTTAACATTTTGACTCGAGGGCAAAATCAAAAATGACCATCACATTTAGCTCAAAACCAACTGTCGATATTAGAAATAAATTTAATGCTTTATATAAACTCTCTTGGCATGGTACATGGTCCTCAGAGTTGTCATGGATATGAAATCAAATTATTGAGACCAAGACGGTTTTTGAACCAGGCTGTGAATATAGTTATCTCTGCTTTAAAGTTGGACATTTAAATATGGGAGTAAATGGAGATTGACTCACTTTTGGAGCCAACCTCTAGCGTCCAGTCAAGGAACTGCAACAAACCTTTGTTCCAAGTGAATCTCAATGTGGAAGTAAGATGGTTGGTTCAGAACAATTGGTTCTGAATCCTCTTTTTCCTTGAACTGCACTTGGGTGCAGTACATTCAGAAACACTCTTCAGAAAACATACAGGTGACATCACAGGGGGTTTATCCAGTCCTCCTTATAGAGTTTATGATTACTCATCAATAAACCATGACAATCTCTGAAGTCCAGCAACAGATCACAAATTTGCATTCAGTTGGGCAAGAATAGTGCTGCACTTTTTCATGTTTCATTGATAAGATAAGATAATCTATTATTGTCAGTACATATCTTACGAAACACACTGAAACTTGTCCTCTGCTTTAAACCCATAACTTGTTATACTAGGAGCAGTGGGTTGCTGAAGTGCCCGGGGAGCAGAGGTTAAGAGCCTTGCTCAGGGGCCCACAGTGGCTTGCCTTTGTTAACCAGGGTGTTTGAACCTGGGTCTTCCACGCACACACCCACTGCTGTAACCACTAGGCTACCACTCCCCCTGTTGTTGTTGTTATTGTTGTTGTTGTTGTTGCCTTCATGAGCACTAAAGTCCCCCACCAGAACACTGGGGTCCCCAGGCATGAACTGAATTGAACTGAAATGAATAATAACTTTATTTCTCCAATTAACAAAAAATTGATTTTTACAGTGTTAACTACATATAAGATATAGATAAGTTATGAATGATAAATGGGAGGTGACAAACTGAGAAGCAGACTATAAGAGAGTAAAAAATCTCCAGCAAATGCAAAACAAAATACAATATTCAACAGGTTGTCTCCAGAGTGGCGCCTTTTTAGAATTAATGCAATGCATTTTCAAGCAGGCCCCCTATATATTTCAGGAGGGCTGGGTACTCTGAACTGTTGCTGCATGCATAAATGTAACACGAGTTAGAATCATTTGCCCAACTTCTTAACTAATGGGCAAAATTTAAATTTTTAAGTGCCAAGATCACTTGTTTCAGCAGTTGCAGTTATACTGCCAACAATTCTTCTGCAGACAGCTCCTAATCTGCAGACCCACACCTTCAGGGGACCAAGTAGTGGGTCCACAGGAGTATGATCCCATGAAGCTTGTTCAGACTTGCCTGCTGGATCCCACAGGTAGATGCCTGACCATCAAGAACTCACTAAAGCACCCCTCTCTTAGGCCTGGCCACAAGGTGAAAGATTGGTATCCTAAACCAAGTGAAGCATGTCGGTAGTCTTGTTGAATTCATTACAGGGGATGAATTGGATTGTTATTTATCAAGCACCTCACCCAGAGTGAGTAAGCTAGTTTTGAAAAAACTACAAAGATGTAATTGAACACTGGACATATTGGTTGGAATGCATAGTTGCAAACTTTCATCAATAAAACTCTATACATCAAAACTCACAAACATTAAATTCATGTCAGACACTGAACTGATAATGAGGAGTGAAGGAAACTGTACATGAACAATCGTGTGCCTTTCCTGGAACAGTCAGATACAGATTAACTATTTTAGGCACCTGGTTCACTGTGTTGGTGGCTTGAGGCCATTGTCAATAATATCTGGAAGTGCAGTGGAGCACTGACACACAGGGATTTAATATTGGTCAGGTTAACTCTGTTATTGCTTTCCACCATGCAAACAACAAAAAAAATGTTAATGTCCAAGACTATCCAAATTTGAAGTTTATTTGATATGTTGGTCTCTGGTCTCATCTTTAACTGAGCAAAGTAGTTGTTCCAAGATATGTATATCTATCTATCTATCTATCTATCTATCTATCTATCTATCTATCTATCTATCTATCTATCTATCTATCTA
>JAOWBL010005448.1:0-16974 GCA_028564865.1 Zenarchopterus dispar
AAACAAACAAACAAACAAACAAACAAACAAACAAACAAACAAACAAACAAACAAACAAACAAACAAGACACTGCAGTGAAGTTTGCCCTCAAAGACAGATGGTAATATAGAGACAGAGTCACAATTACACTGCAGGGGAATATTGAAATGAAAACACCTGGAAGCAGATGCATGAAACCTAGTACTTTAATGACTAACATATATGTACCAGGACAGAAATATGCATCCTATTTGCCACATTTATAAAACTGTGCATACGTCTGGTTCTCTTTTATACATCAAAGACTGTGGAACTTTATGGACGTGCACAAGACAGTAAACACTCCTCTACTTCAGCTGTGTATAAACAACACTATTTTTGCTATTGCTAAACAGACATGACAATGAAAGCAACAAAGAAGAAACTAAATTTGAAGGTGTGTTTTCTTTGGCAGGTGAACAAAAACTTTTAAATAGAAAAAGTAACAGCTATGTTAGAACAAAGCAAAGACAAAGACTGGCTACTGTGCCAGCTCTCCCAAGCACACAAACTCCAGGGGGATTTTTGTGAGTTACTTCACTTCTGGTTCAGAGGCACATAAACATCGACCCCGGATGTTGTTTCCATACTGTACTAAAAGAGTATCAGGGTGCAACAATCTTCAATGAAGATGAAAAAAGGGAATCCGACCTGCATAAGAACACATATAAGCTGGTGATCATTTTTTGATACCAACATGAAGAAAGTGAAACAGAAACTACACCTTGGTAGCCTCAGCGACTACAAGGTGTCCAGGCCCTGTAGATGCAAAATAAGCCCAGATCATGATCTGTCCACCCCTGTGCTCGACAGCTGTCATGTTTTGGTTTTTTTTGCCAAGTTTACCTTTTTTTTTTTTTTTTTTTTTTCTTTAATCATCATCATCAGAGGGTGAATATTCCTCTTCAGAATCTGAGCCAGCGATGGCTGGCTTTTTTTTTCAAGTTTACCTTCTAATCAAAAAAAAAAAAAAAAAAAAGTTTTTCTTAAAAAAAAACAAAAAAACAAACAAACAAAAACATTGCTCCAGATGTTCTGTGGTTTTCTCATATGCAACTTTACAAACTTAAGTCAAGTTCCTAGCTACCTTTTTCAGAGCAGAGGTTTTCTCATGGAAAAACCTCTAAACAACTAACACTTATTCAGCATTTCTCTTGTACTGTCATGAACTTCAGGATACAATAGAGTCAGCCGTGGTCCTTAGAATCTAAAATGAATTTCTTGCAATTTTTCTGGACACTGCACAAGTTTAAGTTGAACTTCCAGGGACTGTCACTCCTGGAAAGATTGGCAGCTGTCTTGAGTGTTTTCCACCTATGAAAATTTTTTCTCACTGTAAAATGTTGGACTCCATATTGTTTGGAAATTGCCTTAAAATTGATATGAATAGAATTATAACCTTGTATAACCCCAGACTGATGAGCATAAGTAATTACATTTCTAAGATCATTGCTGATGTCTTCCCTCCTTGGCACTGTGTCAACACAAACCTGATGCTGTAGACACCAACAGTCTACAAAAACTTCAGATTTTTTAAATATGATAACACAAGCCGATAAGTTTATTATGTTTAATTAACATATGGGTGCAAATTACATAAGCAGCATGGGTGAAATCATTTTCCTACTTCCCCCCAGTTCGACATTTTGGTTTCATTTTTGTTAAATAATCAAGCATTCTGAGATATTATGAGGTGTTGTTCAACTGAAATTAAATGCATCAGTTTTTGGGATATGGTATAGACCTATTAACTTCTCATTATGTTCTAAAATGTAAATGTTCTAATATGTAAAACCCTTACTCTATAAAAAGAACTGCAGAAATACCCATACATCTCTGAAGAGTGGTTTCATAAACACGTTTGGTTTTTTGGTTATGGTGAACTTTATTTTGGCACGATCTGATTTTGTCTAACCACGGTTGAACCAACAGATGGGCCAATGGGCAGAACAAACAAGCCATGAAACTTAAAGTTAAAACACACCCACCTCACATTAGTTACCACCCAGAGTTACCACATTGGTTCCACCATCTAACTTCCAGGTGGAGTCTCAGGTGGAAGTAAGATTTGTTGCAGTTCCTTGGCTGACCGATAGAGGCTGGCTCCTAAACCAAGTCAATCTCTACTGCAGGGGTCTCCAACTCCAGTCCTCGAGGGCTGCAGTCCTGCACATTTTGGATGTATCCTTGAAGCAACACACCTGATTCAGATTAAAGATTGTTATAAGCTTGTCATCAAAAGCTGCACATTTGTGGTGTGCTGAAGCAGGGAAACATCTAAAACATGCAGGACTGCGGCCCTCGAGGACCTGAGTTTGAGACCCCTGCTCTAATGACTCCCACATTAAAATGTCCAGCTTTAGAGCAGAAATGAACATTTACAGCCTGGTTCAAAAAACCCTTTTGGTCTCACTCATCTGATTTCACATCCATGACAACTCTGAGGGGGGTGAATCTTTTTGGACCATGCCAGTAGAGTTTATAAAAGCAATACATTTATTTCTAATATGATCAACTGAGAGTCGGCTCAGCCAGTTGGCTGTTATTACTTTATCCGTAATCGTCATGTTATCAAACTAACTGAAGCCATCAGCAGTTTTTGATTTAGCCATCCAGTCAGTGTGTAAAATGGCATTTTCTGCTGTCAATGTCTACCTGCAGCTCTGCAGGATTTTCTGCAAAGATCAGCTGAAGGAGGTGGTAGCCACAGCTAACGTTGATTGACGTTCGATGGGCGTGTTCCCATAGGTCTCCCAGGCCACAGTTCAAAGAAAAAGAGGCTTCAAAAGCACTCTTCAGAAACCACTGGGTCAGGAGACTTAATGCTTTGCCTATTATTTTTTCAGTCTGTGCTTACCACACACTAACTATCTATCTTTGAGACTAACGTTACCTGACATTCATCACCATCAAATCTGTCCATTCGTCCTCATTTCAAATGTTGCCACCAAAATATCTAAAACTTAGGACTGTCAGAGCTGAAATGAAGACTGCTGGACCTCTGGTTGAGTTCTACCAGAGCAGCTGTGGGCCTCTGGTGCTAGCTGGATGTGAGTTGTGGTCCAGCTAAGTGGCTCGGTTGGAACAACTGGCAGCAGGAAACACTGGACACTAAGCAGATGCACATGAAGCAGTTAGCCATTAACATCCCAGACTGCTATACAGCAGTCATTCAAAAAAGAAAAAAAAACAATCAAATTTAACTGGATGAGACATATAATTTTACCCCTGTAAAATGGTCACGGCAAGAGAGACCAAAAGCATTTTTCTATCAGGCTGTAAATATGTTTATTTCTGCTGTAAAGTTGGTCATTTCAGCAGAGATGGATTTTGTCCTGGAGCCAGCCTTTGGTCCAGTGTTTCCCAACCCTGTTCCTCTGGGCACACTTTAGATGTAGTTCTGCTCTAAGACACCTGGCTCAGATTAGTGGGCCACTGACAGATCTGTGTAGACCTCAGGGGCAAGGTGACAGTAATCCAATAAGGTGGCTTTGAAACGTCCTAAAACAGGCAGGGCAGCGTGCCCGAGGAACTGGCTTGGGAAACACGGCTCTAATGGTCGTTGGATGAACTGCACGTTTTGGGTTTTCCCCAGTGAGGCAAGAGCCAGATGTCACCCCCTTGGCAGAAGCTTTTAATGAAAAAAAAAGGGTTCTTTTTTCAGATATTGGCAAGTTTTTTGTTTGACGATAAAATGCTTTATACTGTATATAGTCACAACACAAAGCAATTATTGTCTCTGCATGTGACAAAATGTACCCGATGGATCTCCACAATGATGTAACTACAGTAATCAGCATCTCCTGCGTAGAGCACATGGTCAATAAGATATAGACACCAGTGATGCCAACATTAAATCTCTAACACCTTACAAATCTGTCTACAAACTATTATTACTATTCTATCTATTATTACTGTTATTTATGTATAACTAATGATACACAACATAGTGGCTGGACTCTACTCTCATATGTCCACACATTTTAAATACTTTAGTGAACCAGCTGGTGGTTCATCTGTGTCACTGCTGGCTGAGCTCATGACTGAGCTGTTTCCTCTGTGAATCAATTCTGGAAGCAACTGTACACAAAATATAAGTGACATTCATACATAAAACTGCATATCATTCATCTGTGTCAATATCAAGTAATTTTCCAGGTTTTAGTTCATTATTTTTACATAAACAAACTGGTTCGAAGAGCAAAAAAGTATGACTGACATCACAAAAGCTGAATATACTTTTTGTATTGTATATTGGGTTTCACACATAGGTTGTATAAAAATGACATGCTTCTAATATTTTATGCAGCCTAAATAAAAAAAACCAAAACATTGAGTAGTCCTGGAATGGAAGAAAAGCTGAGAAAGGACAGATTAAAAACTGTGCTTTGTGCATAGCAAACTTGTGGGGTTATAAAATGTATTTAAAGCAGGTCAGTCAGAGCTGAGTGAAATAACAACAGGAGCAAAGAATCAGCAGGTAAAAATGAAATGAAAAGGAGAAAGAGTAAGTGAAACAATAAAACACTTCCCACACATTCAGACTTTCTGAGTCCCGTCCAGACACTCACGCCAGCTAATGCCTGCTGTTCTCAGTGGGTGAAACTTACACGCTCAGGAGAACATACAGCATCAGCGTTTTCATGCAACTCTGCTTCTTGTTCAAAACGAACCGGGACACTCTTCCGTGGGAGTAACAGTTGCAGTGGAGAATGGCATCAAATCTGGAAAGGTAACATTTCACGTGGGCTGTGATGCCCCGTGGCCATCATGATCCCACTCATTTTCACTGCGGGGAAAAGCCTGCAGAAAACTGCAGATTGCGCTGAAACATCGGTGCCACGTAGGAAACACGGTCAAACTCCAGCCGAAGGAAGCAGAGGAAGAGCTTCTTTTTGACATATTAGTTTGGGAAAGTTGTCTGCTTGACTTACACGCAGGCTGGGTGGGTGGGTAGTCCGTTGCTTCACAGGATCCTCCCTCCCCTTGAAAAGAAGCCATGCCCAGATAAATGACTCCCGGCGCAGAGTGGGAACCTGCACAGTGGGAGCGCAGTGGGTGAGGAGGTGGAGGAGCCGCAGCAGAGGACTGGGGGAAGCTGGAGCAGAAACCTTTTTAAACAGAAAAAAAAAGACAACTTGCAGAAGGAACACCTGTAAGCACGTCCTGCAGCAGGGAAGCGGCTCGTTCTTGGCACCATGTCCTGTCGCAGCGCCACTGCCACGGTGCTGCTCGCTCTGTGGATCTGCAGCGCCGTGGACTCTTTGCCCAAAGGGACACACCGGGACCGGAGACAGACACAGCAGCATCACGTCTCCTCAGTCTCTCAAGGTTAGATGATGGGTTTCATGTTTGTTTTCCCAAACCTGTGACAGAGAGACTTGTGGGATTTGGACTCATTTAGATTTAAAACTCGGCAAAACTCCCATTTTTAATGGAACTCGTTTGTTTTGATTAAAATCAGATCTATCATAGATATTGGGTGTGTATCAGTTTAAGCCTCTGATGTCATCAGCCTAATGATGACATCAAAAACTGCTGATCAGTCAAATATATCTGATCTTGAGGTCACAAGATTAACCTTTAACCCCAGCTTTCTTCTGCACCTCCACCCATGAGAAAACCATAATGATCCAAGAGCTCACAGAGGGGGAAGGAAAGACTCTTGGCATTCGTTTGAAGGTTGATTAAAGGGGGGAAAAAAGATTCCTGGTCTGGGAAGTCAGGAGATGTGCACAAAGAAAGGGGCTGTGGGAGAAAAGGAGAGTAAAAGTGGATCCCTTGTCTTCTCCACCCTGTGCAGATGATTTATCGCTGTGTGCAGGGGCCCTTTGAAGTCATGTTAACACGGCCAGAGTCAGTTTTCCAGGGATGGTTGAAGTCTTATCCTCCAGGAGAATGTTTACTCCAATTTAGGCTTTGCTTATTTTGATGTCTATATGAAAAGGGGCTTTTGTTTGTTGCTTAACCAACAGTAATGGTAGCAGTGTGTCGCTTTGGTTGGGACCAGACTATTTTCCAGGGACTGCGTTGTACCCAGCACCCAGCACCCTGCTGTGTCTGTCTAAACAAATGTTTCATTAGTTGTGTTTTGTTTTCTCTTATCTCCTTCCCTCTGGTCAGATGGCTGTACGGAGAACGGCCACATCTATAATGTTAATGAGCAGTGGGAGCGGCCGTTTTTGGGCAGCACCCTTATCTGTACCTGCCACGGAGTTGCTGGGATTAAGTGTAAAAGCAAACCTGAAGGTTTGTTTCGTCTGCAGTTATCTTCTTCTCTTTTTTTTTGACTGTTTCCACAAATTGGAGCTCCTTTAAGTCCTGTCATTGCATCTACATTTTGCTAAAAAAAAAACCCTACTTATCTTCATTCTTTCCGTTCTGTTCCAGAGGAAAAGTGCTACGACAAAGTCAACCAGCAGCACTACAGTGTAGGTGAAACCTATGAGAGACCTAAGGATGGCATGATCTGGGACTGTACCTGCATTGGCTCCGGGAGGGGCAAGATCAGTTGCACCATTGCTAGTACGTGTGTTTTGTTTGTTTATTTGTTTTTTTCCATGTGGCTCTATGTGTACCTTTGGGGGTTACAGCTCGTCATTACTGTTCCAACCTCAGACCACACACCCTGGTTCAAGTGTCCTGCTCTGCCAGAGCGGTGGCAGTAAACTTGTTCATTCTCAGATTAACATTTCATGTCTTGCAGCTGTTTGTAATTAGCCAGATGGTTAGGTAATGGGAGAAATAGTCTGGCTTTTTTCATTTCCTCCCCCCTTATTAGGTATCTCTAAATACAGATGAGCAATAATTCTCTTTTTTCTCTTTTTTTTTTTCTATCTGCCCAGACCGCTGTCATGAGGGTGGGTCTTCATATAAGATAGGAGACACCTGGAGGAGACCCCATGAAACAGGAGGATACATGCTGGAGTGTGTGTGTCTGGGCAATGGCAAGGGAGAGTGGACCTGCAAGCCTGTTGGTGAGTCATCAGCTGACTCATGGACTGTTCTTTAAAGACAAAACAAGAAAACCCTTCAAGAAAAACCCTTTGATTTACTGATGATGTCATCAGAAAATTTGAGACGATGGATGGCTGCCTTGCAATTTGCAGTTCCTTCTAATCTTTGTATCCGAGTGTCAGAGATGCACCAGTTTTGTAAAGTTTCTCTGCCCCTTTTTCTCTCACGGATGACTATAGTTACTAACTAATCAACAATACCTGATATCAGAGGCTGGAGGCCATAGTGCTCGGCTAGCTTTCCTGTTAGCTGCTTAGCCTCACAACGTTTAAACATTTTCAGTGGAGTGGTGGCTTTTTTTTAATAGAAAAACATCCACAACGTGTTTCCCAATAATTGTTATCACAATATGGTTTGTCACAGAAAATAAAAAAACCAAACCAAAACAAAAACTTGGTTATCCCAGTACTAACTTTGGAACCTGCTGCATTTACTGCTGCTGCCAGTAAAAGCTGGTTGGACCAAAAAGTGTCCAGTGCTGATAAAATGGGGCATTTATAGGCATTGATAATTCAAGTGTGTGTTAAGCTGGTAATGTGTGTGTGTGTGTGTGTTATAGCTGAGCGTTGCTATGACAACTCGGCGGGAACATCTTATGTTGTTGGAGAGACGTGGGAGAAGCCTTACCAGGGGTGGATGGTAGTGGACTGCACCTGTCTGGGAGAGGGAAGTGGACGCATCACATGCACATCTAGAAGTAAGACTTGTTTTTTCTCTTTCTCTTTACTTTGGTGTTTAACTCACTTTGCCAATATTTTCTTTCTTTTTTTTTTTTTTGTAACTGGATCTTCTTAATCATTCCCATTCATCTGTGAAGCGGAGAAATGAAAAGGCCAGCTGTGGAAAAAACAGGCGGTTTTGACCTTTACTGTTCAAACTTCACACAGCTCTGTCAGTCATTTCATTGTCATCTTACAGTATGTAACGACATGTAACATGTGAAACTGGCTGGAGATGCAGTATGAGGGTCCGGGATAATTCTGTTTTCTGGGTCTGAAAAACTTTCACATCTTTATTTTTCTCCCATTTTTGGCCCCACGATGTCTGTCATAGCTCCAAAGGGAAAGTGGGTCAGTGAACCACACGAGCAGAACATCAGATCATTTGCTGCTGAAGTTCTGCATCACATGTTTATGCACAAGCTCAAACATGAGTTTCAAACAGACCTGTCCTATTGGCAGGACTAACGGGGAAATGAGGAAATGTTTGTCAGCTGATAAAATCTGTTACACCTTTCTCTTATTACGGTGCCTGATGTAATAGATAATGATGAACATCTTCGTTCATTAGCTTTCAGTTGCATGCAAGAGACAGGGAGGGACGTTTTTAAGTGGAAGTCATCAAATTCTAAGCATTATTGGAAAGTTCGATCATTGCCTTATGTATATATTCTGACTTTCATTTGTTTCTCTCACCGTAAGTCTTGTACTACCACAGGGTCCCAGTTTATTTCATTTTTTAAAAAAATTCCTCCTTCTACTTTTCCTCCTAGATCGCTGTAATGACCAGGACACTCTGTCCTCCTACCGTATTGGAGACACTTGGACAAAGACAGATTCCCGCGGCCATGTGCTTCAGTGTCTGTGTACAGGGAATGGCCGTGGAGAGTGGAAGTGTGAACGTCATGCCTCACTCCACACCACAAGCCTGGGTGAGAACTGATATTATCCCCATCTTTTTCCTTGCCTCTCACCATGTCTGACGACAGCTTTGTATCCCAGAGACAGATGTTCTGAGGAGGGAGAGATAAGACGTGCCAAGTGATGAAGTGCAAAAGCTGGGTCTTGAAACTTATGATTATGAGCTCATGAGATGGAGAGGCAGACATGGTGTGTGGGAACTGGGGGATGTTTAGGAAGAAATGTGCTGGGGGACATTGGTGAGAAAAATGGCCTGTCAAAGCAGTTAGGAGGTGTGACAGAAACATGTCAACTGGACAAAAAACCGATCCTATGGACAGCAGATTATTGTATATCAGTGTTTTTGTTGTGTGTGTGCGTTTTTTTAAAGTTAAATGTTCTGCAGTTTGGGGCTGTTTTTATAAACAAACCCCAATAATAGTAGTTTAAATGTTTTCTAGAGTATGTTTCCATGTTCCAGCATATCTTGTCACTTTGTCTGCTGTGTTTTGTTTTAGCTCCTGTTTCTTTAAGAACAGAGTGAACGTTTCAGAGGGTGGGCCATCTTGTGAAAGCCCACTCTGCTCTGATTGACTAACAATCAAGTTTCCACTGAGCAGGAGACCGAGTTCAGATCATGACAGGTTGGATCAGTAAACCCAGCCCTGGCTTAAATTTCTGCTGCCAGATGTGTAGGCAGATGGCCATCACTACGTCAGCTATATAACAGTGCAAGCTCATATACTATATTGAATACTTTCTCGTCCCTCTTTGTGCCATCAAGTTCCACGTGCACCTCTGCTTCTGTGATCCCGGGGAAGGTCTGCACCTCCTAGTAGGCCCAGTTATCATTGCTGTTTGCTGTCGTTGCCCTGCAAACAATCTGTAGCTGATCAGCAGTATATTTGGGTTTTGCCTGGAATTACTAACAAAGTGTATCACGTGTAACCATGGTGTTAGTTTTTATTTGAGGCATGCCACACCAACCCAAAATGAGCCAAGCTTAGTATTGACTCTTGGGGAAAATGGTTATTTGCGTTTGATTTCTAGTAAGCATTTTTTTCCCTTCTCTTTTTCCATTCTGTTTGTGAGCAAATATTTGCTTAGTGTAGCTTTGACTATTGCTGCATGACATCTGATCTGACTTTTGTATGACAATATAGGCACTGGAACTCGAGTGATCACCAACATCCAGCCTGTTGGCTTACCGGAGCCTCCCCAGGAGGGAACCTGTAGGTCTGATGCTGGACTGACCTACTTTGTTGGACAGCGCTGGATGAAGAGCCAGGGAGCTCAGCAGATGATCTGTACCTGCCTTGGCAGTGGAACGAGCTGCAACCCGTGGGGTGAGAGATGTTGCTTTGTTCCGTTTTCCTGCCAAATTTTAGTTTGCCAGTGTTGGTAAATAACCAACTCCAACAAAACACCCATAAGTTTATGTGTTGAAAAGCTTTAGTGCTGCTGTCTGGAGAGACCAACAGATGACCAGTAAATGTATAATGTAAAAGATCGTTGCTATTTTTGTGACTACAACTCATTTTTGTGTCATTTTTTTTACAATGCATCCCTTCCATGTCCTCTTCCAGAAGGACCAGCTCCAGTGTATGGTGGGAACTCAGGCGGGCAACCCTGTGTGTTTCCTTTTGTCCACAAGGGCAAGACCTACCACTCCTGTACCTCTGATGGACGTAGCGATGGACAGCTGTGGTGCTCCACCTCCTCTGATTTTGAGACAGACCAAAAATATTCTTTCTGTACAGAAAAGAATGGTGAGCGGATGTGTTTTGAAATGCGTGCTGGCAACAAATGAAGCATTTTTACATATCGTGACAATGATGATAATGTTTTTAGTGATGTCAATTTTATAACCTTTTTTTCTAACAGTTGTCGTGGTGACACGAGGGGGTAATTCTAATGGCGCACTTTGTCAGTTCCCTTTCCTCTACAATGGCCGCAACTACACGGACTGCACTGCAGATGGACGTCGGGATGGCATGAAGTGGTGTGGCACAACAACAAACTACGATGACGAACAGCATTTTGGCTTCTGTCCCATGGCTGGTAAGTGTGCATGATAGAAAGATCAAGTGTTGAGACCGTGAGTTTTCTCTTGTTGTTCTGTGTCTGTAACTTGCATTTTTTTTCCCACCTCGGGCACCTTTTTGAACTCTCATATGCCAAGTCAACAACTGGCTTTTAGTTTTTCGCTGTAGGCCTGTCACTCACATTTTCAGTGTGTAAAGCACAGTTGGGACTGCTTGGCCTAAGTGTTGGTGGTTGAATTGGCCTTAAGGGGATTGGTTGGTGAGAAAAACGTTCTGGCTCTTCAGCGTAGTGAGTGAAAGATGACATGAGGAGGGAGGAGACGGTGGCTGTTTCTGAAGCTATGTACTTCAAACTGGTATTGCATTTTTTAACCAAAATGCAGTACGCAATATATATACAACTGCATAAAGAAAAAATATATAATTTTCTTAACGTACTTGTGTCCCATAATGCAGTGGGGTCCTCCAGCTTTGGTTGTGCCCTAGGCTAATCTATTTGATACTGTGCACTGATGCTAACTGCTGTACTAGTATGTTCTGCATACTGAAATGTAGAAGTACACATGTGGTTTTGAAAATGGCCAATGATTAATGGCCCTCCTTACACGCTCCTGTTATCCTTACCTTTCTAAAATGAGTAACCCTTTGCACATTGCTTTGGGTTTTACTTTGTACTTGATCTTCCAGTTTCTGCTTTTGAATAACTTTTGTATTACAGCCCTTTTGTGCAGTGCAGTGACCCCGTGTGCCAGCTTAGACCTCTGTTCTAGGCTGCTGTTTTTTGTTGCCTGGACTCTGGTAACGTCTGTGTATTTTATGTATAGGGGCCCTGAGATGGTGTGCCAGCTGATCAACTGTAGATAAGATCATGCTCGTAACTGACCTGATTAGCACTGTTAAATGCTGTGTCTCCCACTTACTTAAATGCATCACCACCTCAGGCTGAGTAGGGACTGTTAAAACAGAGTCGGGGCTCACGGCACAGACAGGATCTCATTTACAGTTCTGATACCTTTAAATCCCAGCACAACCAAATACACATTCAAGTCACAAATGTGTTGATGTGATGTCTGGGTGGGAATTAGCTCTCTGTGGGTGACAGAGGAGGCTGAAGCCAGTGAAACAGTTGGGGGTCTTGACACTTCACTACATGATGGAGCCATGATGAAATGGTAATAATGATGTCATGATGAAGAAATGAAACTTCAAGCCGTTTATTAAAACCTCAGGATGCAATATGACAATAACCTCATACCGAGACAAAGAAAAATATCCTCATTAAACTGCTGCCAGGAATCATTTCACATATAAATCTTGTTTGACTTTTCTTTGAAATGAAATCAAATTCATATGATTCAGATGTTTTGAGCTAAAAGTCATATGCTGATAGAGCAGCAATGGATGCGAGTATTTCCGAGGGAATCAGAGTAGGATCCCTTTAACCATTTCTTATATATGCAAGACAATTGTTGATGTGCAAAGTTAGGTTTAAAAAAAAAGAAGCTTTTTTGAGAAAGTTCCAGATGTGTCCACTCCCTTGGGCACCATCCATTCCTTTCACTAGAGATGACAGACTCAGGCTTCACCTTTTTTTATCCATTGAAATGTGTTGAATGGATTAAGTGGCTGATATGCACCTTAATTACCCAGCCAAGCGTTGACTATAAAGCAGCTTTTGAATAGCTGTCCACTGCAGTGACAACTGTCAATGAAAGAGTTAAATGCTTGCCTCACTCCCAAGACCACCTTTTGCCCGGCACCTTGATGTTAAAACAACCTTGTCAAGTTTTTAAAAAGGGGAGACGAGACCTGTTGACTACTAACATAAGTGTTGGTGTGCGAGCGCTGCAGTTGAAAAGGTTCAGAGGTGGGGGAGGCTTTCTTCAAACTGACGTTAATCACTTCAGAGACACCGTCAAAACAAACATGGTTGTTGAGATGTTAATAGTGTGTGTCTTAAACAACTGTGGAGGGCCTCTCTCATCCACCATTCTTCTTCAGAGGCAGTTAAACAGGGCAAGCCATTGAGTCTTGTGCCTGTATGGGAATTGGAGTAGATGTTACTCCATTCAGATTTTTTTGCAAATTATTTTACAAAATTGCATCATTGTTATCATTGGATGCATCGCCACAATCTTATCTCTCAAAGAAACATCAAATCAGCCTCTTGATTCATCTTTTTCTGCAACACAAATCTATGGGGTGGTGTTTTACATGGAAAATATTGATTTTCTGTACATCTGTAAAACTACATGATGGATTATTATCGCATAAAAAGGCACATTTTTCAGATATGTAGACTTAAAAGACAATAAAAGTGGTTCTGGTTGAAGTGAATGATTGACTTCTTTTTTCCAGCTGAAAAGTTGTCGATGTATTGTGGGTTCTTGAAACAAGACTCAGCTGAGCTCAGATGAGCTTTATCGGAGTTGACTTTTGACAAACACGAAGCAACTTTGATTTTCTTGGCTATGAAGCTATTTTCGTTGTTCATAGCTGGGTACGCAAACCTGTTGAAAGAACATCACTGATTACCAAGAGGAATTCCTTATAAAACAGTCGTAACAACTGATCATTATTTGCATTAAATACAGTTATCAAATATTTTTAGTCATTTGTTGCCATTGATATTTGACAGTACTTTTTCAAACCTTTTTTCTTTGAAACCAAAAGGGTATATTCTCATTCATGTTTAAAGGCTCCGTTCTTTAAAGTACAAACTCAAAACACCTACCTGGATTCCAGTTTTGCATTTATTTTATTGTATTTATTTGTTTTTTAGTCTTGAAGGGCAGATTGAGATAAAAGGTCTCTTCCTCTAAAAAGTCCCGCTCCAGACGGGAGGACAAGTCCGTCCAGATCTTCACATCATTTCTTCTTATAATAGTGTGTTGTTTTGTCCTCAGGCTTCATTGCATGTTCTGCTCCTCTGTGAGTTCCTTTAAACTGAGTAAACAGAGGTTACGTCCTGCACTACCTTCGGCCACCGTGCCACCCACCTTTCCATCGCACACGTGAATACTTGCATTTAAATACAGGTCTCTGCTCATCCCACCCACAATTCCAAACTTTCTATCTCTCTGATAAAAACCAACCACGCTTTTATTTAACCGGGAACATATGGTAAACACACACAGTCGTTCAAAAGCACAACTCAAGACAGCTGTTTTCAACTTGTAATCAGATTTTCTTTCCTATGGACACAGGTGTTTATGATGGTTGTATCCTCTGCTGCGTGCTGTGATAATTACAGGCTCAAGTGGCTCATCTCTGAGGGGAATCTTCTAGTAAAATGTCTCTCTGCATATGTGCAAAGCGGCTTTGTGCTGCAAGTTCACTATGTTGCACTGCAACAATACCACTACAATGGTATTGTTTATTACTCTATATAATTTGTTGAATTAATGTTCAGATTTCTTCAGAATGAATCAAGCCATTAAACAGCCTTAAAAAGATAAAAGCAGGAGCGGAAGTCATCATTCATAAAAGAAGTTATCAATCAAGATCCTGAAATGTGTGCTTCAGTAAAGTTTTTTTTTTCCCTTTTAAATCTGTGTGTGATTCCTAGCCCATGAAGAAGTATGTACAACAAGTGAAGGGGTGATGTACCGCGTGGGTGACCAGTGGGACAAGCGACATGACGTTCTAGGTCACATGATGAGGTGTACCTGCGTTGGCAATGGGCGGGGAGAGTGGAGCTGTGTCGCCTACTCTCAGCTGAAAGGTATGTCTGTGTGGAACAGACCAAATAGATTACACAAAGAAAGAATGAGACATTGTGAGCTGAAGTCATCATGTGACATAATTACTCTCTAATATTGGAATTCACTGAGTGACGGGGTAAAAGGGCATGTCTGGTGTAATCATTAGCCCACAGAAAAGTCAAACATGAGCCTGCACACCTGCACTTTGCAGTGGCAGTACACGCACAATCACATTTACACAGTCCTCAAATGCAAATTATGGAGGAAAAGAATCTACACTGTTTTAGGTAATGTTTATCTGGAAAAAAAAATCTCACTCCGTGAACCATTCAGAAATCCTTGGACTGTGACATCAAAGTATCAAGCTGTAATTATACAAGTCCCCTGTCTTTATCGTGCGTAGTTTCACATCTTACTGCAGTTACTGTCCGTCTGAAGTTTGGAGTTCATACCTGTAACCCCGATTTCAGAAGAGATGCACTGTGTAGAAGAAGGGGGTGGGACAGAGTGAAGTAGCTGACTCAGCTTCCTAACAACCTAAAACGGGCTGTTAGGAACACCGTCATTACAGACATCTTAACACGCCTCCTTTAAAGTTTATTGAGCGTTTCAGCCACATTGGTGCTGTATGTTGCTGTAGCTTTGTCCGTGTGTCTCGCAGACCAGTGTACTGTGGATGGTCTGACCTATGAGGTGAACCAGACCTTCACCAAACAACACGATGAGGGATACATGATGAACTGCACCTGTTTCGGACAGGGCCGCGGGCGCTGGAAGTGTGATGCCATCGGTGGGTTTATCACCGCCTGGTTCTCTTTCTTAAATGTATCTTTGCATTCATTTTATCTCATGGTCCTGATTGTCTTTACTCCGACCTGACTTTGCATCTCTGCTTGTAGACCAGTGCCAGGAGCCAGAGACGAGAGCTTTCTATCAGATTGGGGAGTCTTGGGATAAAATTATTCATGGGATTATGTACAAGTGCTACTGCTATGGCAATGGCGTTGGAGAACTCAGCTGTGAACCTCAGCAGTCGTACTCTGGTAAGACATGCATTTTTAATATTCAGACAGATATGCCTTGATATTGTAAGAGGGGTCAGAAATGTTACGATGGTGCATAGGGGCTTTTTGGAATATCAGACCTAGTGAGCAAATTGCAAGACAGACATCCAGACCATCCCTTTTGACTTTGGTGTTTTATCGCCACCTCGTCAATTTCTGCATCGTGCTTTTCCAAGTTTGTGAACTTCCCAATGTGTGCCTCAACTCAGAAAATTGTGAAAGTCAAACTTGGAAATGAGGCCCTTGCGTTTGATGTGAAACAGACAGCGATGGGAGGGAGTTGCTATTTCCTCTTTTATGAGGACACCCCCATCCCTGAGCCTTTGTTCCTGCCAGCATGTGGAACATCCCATGTGTTGTTGTTACAGCTGGACGATAACGCTGCAGGTCATGAGGGCGTCTAAAAGGCTGATGTACATCTATTTCTTACAAGCATCATTGAGCAACTGCACTTCAGCTTTGTGGGTATAAACTAAAAAAAATTAAATATGATGGTATTGTTTATTATTCTATATAATTGGTTGAATTACTTTCCACTGTATAACATAAAGAAGATTATTGCTGATTTTCTCCTCAAAATTCTGAGCTTAAGTGTGCCTGTGAAAGTCCAGCTGAAACTCTTATTTGTAAAAAGTTAATATAATCTTTGAAATTGGGATAATTTGTAATAATGTGTGTTATGAGAAAGCTCTTTACAGATATTTATTATGGAAACGGCTAGTTCTACAGGCACGACTAGTCCCAAGCAAACAGGGCATATGGCCTGAAACTACGCACAGATTTTTTTAGTTGTACTTATGAATCTTTAATCAACAAATCAATAGGCTGGTAGATTTTAACCAGCTATTTAAAGTATGCTCTGTCACCAGTAACAGTGGCCATTACATCATCGGCATGTTTCCCTCGAATGCGTTTGACCACCACAGCACCTGCCCCATGGTGCAAAGTCAATCCCTTATTCCAGTGAACCATCATCTTGAGAAAAGTTATTGTTAGCACACCAGATATCGGGAGTTGTAGAGACATGTTAACCCTTTAAAGATTTCTTTCAGCACCATTTCAATAAAAGGTGAATTCTAGATAGCTTTCAATCTACATATCTTCAAATCGTTTTTTTTTCTTTGTTTGTTTTTTTGTTTTTGTCTCAGAGTTTTGAATTCTGACAGGTATTCTCCCACATGTGCAGCCACAAGCTTCATTAGTACTCCCTCACTTATTGATTGGTGCTTTCCACAACTAAAATCCCTCTGTGACTGTTTTGGACCACCACAACCATCCTTTTACTGCGCTGTACCTCCTCTAGCTGCGTGCTGCTATGATGGTTTAACGTGTTTTAGGACACGCTGTGGGTTGGGAGTTGCATTGTTTTTCAGTGGAAACTGTCAGTCATAATTTTCACATAATTTGCATTTAACTAAGTGCAAATTTCTATTACTTTAAATGCTTGATGAATTCAAAGTAATGGGCATATTCACATGGGTGATGTGAGTGTTTCTGTTTCCATCA
>JAOWBL010005448.1:26154-45722 GCA_028564865.1 Zenarchopterus dispar
TTTTTTTTTTTATCTTTTGCCATCTGCATATTTATCAATCAGTTATGTCATGATGTGTTTCTTTAAAGCAACCACAGGAGCTTGAGATTTCTCTTATCTTTTTGTGTGGAAGAAACAAATTCTAGTTATTTTGGCTTCATTGATGGCATCTTTAGAGTTTCATTCACTTCACTTTATTTGTATCAATTCAGTAGCAAAGCTGGAGAGGAACAACTTCCTATTAAGAGTAAGAAATCTCAAGCAAAACCATTCTCGCAAAGAAAGGACATCTGCCTTGCCTAGGCTCAACCTCAGCAAAGCTTGGCATTGTTCAAGACATATTACCCCAGAGCTGAGAAAGTGCCGCTGGTTTCTTGGGAAAATGCTGACCTCCGACTCCCTTCATCTCCCGTAACCTGGACTCATGACTCTCTGCTGTTCGTCTGACTAACTCTGTGGGCATTTTGTCTTTCAGCTGACTGTGCGTCCCAGTCAGGGCGGGGAAGCTCCCAGAGATGTGACCTCTGACTCAGGAAGTATTTACATATCTGGTCTGACTCCTGGAGTAGAGTACACCTACAGCGTTCAGCCAGTTGTTAATGGCCAGGAGCAAGGAACGCCGATAACACGCACCGTGGTGACGCGTAAGTTCCGAGGAAATCCACTGCAGCTTGATTCTTTCTTGTTTTGTTTCAGTTGTCTCGCTTACTCTTTTTACTTTACTCCTTTTTCCTTCATGTCCAGATCTGTCTCCTCCTACTGATCTGAACTTGGAGTCCAACCCAGGCACTGGTGATCTCACAGTCCAGTGGAGTGGAACCACTACCCCAGGTAAAAACAATGACATGTCTGCACAATAAACTATTCCTGAACAACCCAAATGATCATTCTGTCAACTTTCTGTACCTCTCTGACCTGACTTCTTCTTATTCCCCGCTTTATTCAAGACATCACAGGCTACAGAGTTACATGTACACCCACCAACGGACAACAAGGAAACAGTGTGGAGGAATTTGTGGAGGCCGGGCAGAACTCCTGCACCCTGGAAAACCTCAGTCCAGGTGTGGAGTACAATGTCAGTGTTGTCACTGTTAAGGATGATATGGAGAGCGCTCCAACAACAACTATCATCACACCAGGTGGGTTGAAGATGTTTGTTGAGGTATTTCAGGGGGATTTTGGTGGGCTAATGTGGGCCCCTGGAGTTTTCTGGGAACATTCAACCTCATGAAGCCAGATAGAAAATATTCAACTGAAGTCCATTTAAGATACTCTGAGAATGTGCTGATTGTAGGTATAATTTCTGCAGTTTGTGTAAAAAAAGTAAGAGTTTGCTATCATTCGCATTTCAAACATTTCTCAAAATAACACAATGTTGAAAGTTGACATTTTAGAGCAGTGGATGTGACTTTCAGCAGGTAACACGCATTAACAGGTGCCGTTTTAATTTGACATTTGGGCCTTTTCCATCAAAATGATTCTGGTGCTGGTTCAGTGCTAGTGCTTAAAAAAGAACTAGGTTTTTTTTTTTGGACATCGAATTCAGAACCAGGAAAACCTGGTTCTACTCTAGCTCTAAAGCTCTGCTGGGTTGGATGCAAGAACCACTTCTGTCAGGGCCCAGAGGCTGGAGGATCGTGGTGGCATGTCTCATGTGTGACTGAGCTTTACTCTGGTACCGGGGAAGAAGCTAACAAAGAATGGACACCAGTATCTAGGAAAGTGCACGCTTGCACTACAGTTATTAACAGAAATACAGGAATCATAAGTGGCATCTTAAGTCTGCATTTGATGAGGGAGTGAAATATGAAGCAGTGTGAATAAAGTCTTTTGATTGAACACAGTTAAAAAAGAAAACGAAGAGTCAAAGCCTCTAGTTTTTCACTATCCTGCGTGATTCAAAAGAAGGAAAATAAAGCAACTAAATATTGAATTTCATTGGAAGCCGTAGCAGAGAAGCAATGTTTGATGTTTTAAAACAGGCAGTTGGTGTTTGTGAAGGTGTTTGTGTCTAATACTTGGCATAACGCAGGATTCAGTCGTTTTTTTTTTTTTTTTAATTGATTTTTAAATCAGTGTTCAAATCTTTATTCATAAACACTTGGCGCTCCAGTATCCTTTGCTGGTGGTTATAAATACTGCTGAATGGTGAGGTCATAGATCCAACATCAGAATGGATGTCATGACATCTGTTCTATTTATGCCTTTGTGTTTCTGGAAAGGTAATTAGTTATTAAAATGTTCCAAAGCTGGACCATCACCGAACTGGCTCAAGCACCAGCCCAGCACCAGCACTCAGTTCAAGTTGGTTGAAAAGTGGTACCTGCACTACTAATGCTTCACTACCTGTGGAGTCCACTAACAGCGTTCAGTGAAGCCATTTCACTGAACAGTCCGGCCGCACAGCAACATTAATGAGAAGCAGACGTCTTAGCTCTTCCATCAGTGGGATATTCTGAATATGTCAAGCTGCTGGAAGTGGACATTGCTCATTACTGTGCCTAACCACTGCCTCTTTGCTGTCTCTTGTCTGTCTTTGCGTCCAAACCCTTTGCTTTTTGTCCTTCTTTGCCTCTTTGTTTGTTTTGGTGTTTGTGTTGTCTCTTTTCTTTTTCCCACCCCCGCAGAAGTGCCCCAGTTGACAGACCTCAGCTTTGGTGACGTAACCGACACCACCATTAGTCTCCGGTGGTCACCTTTCAACACCACAGCTGTCACTGGTTACAGGATCACCGTGGTTGCTGCTGGCGAGAGCATCCCCATTTTTCAAGATTTGGTCTTGCCAACCACGGGTCATTACACAGTCCATGGACTGGAACCTGGCATCGACTACAACATCAGCGTCATCACTGTGACGGAGAACGGCGAGAGTGAACCCACCACGCTCATCCAACAGACATGTAAGCTTTCTGAAAAATATCCCTGGAACAGTCCTTTATGGATAAGACCAGCGGCGATGACGCTGTGGCTTCATCTGCATGGGCTCGGGAGTGCCAGTACTTTCAATTTCTGGACTCAAACATAAGTGAGATTTATAGAAAACAGGATAAAAAATGTTTTTTTCTCATATATATTTAACACCTATATAACACCTGAATTGTCACTCGTGTTTCTAGGGAAAATAGGAATTTCATGTAGTCATACTGGTCCTTTGAAAGCTTCTTTTTTTGTACCCCAAAAGGTACAAAAATGTTTCATAAGAGCTCTTTAGACAATGAACACCTCCCAAATATATCAGCTAACATATTTGTGTTTGGTTAGTCTTTAAATATCTCTTTAATCTGGAAGGACACTACTTTTGAAACATTGATGGTATTTTAACTTATGATGCACCTCCAGATAGCACCAGACACAAATAATTCAGGAAATACTGATGCTCTGTCTTCCTTACTCTTAAAAGTCATAACATTACTATCGTTATTACACTTTAAATCAGAATCTGTCATGTGTTAGAGCATTCGGACCAGCACTTGAGATAAAATGCTGAGGAAGGATATCGTGTCTTGGCTTATAATTGTCTGATGTGTTTAGTTTTCCATCTCATGTAATCAGTCTCTCTTGACCCCTGTGACCTGGGTCTTTAAACAACAACAAAAACCTTGAATTTGCTGATGTAATTGCTTTGCATGCTGGTGTTGTCAGTTTAATAAGCCTCTGTACATACACGCACGTGTGCAGCATCTGGTTTGGGTTGAGAGGTTTTATTATACTGACATTTATTTTGCCCCCCAGTGCAAACGCTGCTTGTTTCTTCACTTTTAAGGTGTTGTAAAGTTTCCGACTCACAAAAAATGACTCCTGTCTACGCAAAAGATTATCATTACAGTGTCTCACTAATATGTTCTTGTTTCTTCTTGTCTCATCACCCCTTTGTAAAATTATTAAAATTTCCTGCCCATGTTTTTATAAGTAGTAGAAAAGCCTGTTGATGTAATGTCATGTAACTCTCTTTGTGCAATAGCGGTACCAGCTCCCACCGCCTTGAGCTTTGGTGAGGTTGGGCCGGACTCCATGGAGGTAACCTGGGTCTCTCCTCAGGTCCCAAACGCTGCGGACATTAACAGCTTCCTTATTAGGTATGACAGGAAGCATGACCTTTACCTTTGGATATATTAAATGAATGTTTCATTCAGATGCTGATGTGAATGCACGCTGGTTTCAGACCCCTGACAGGTTGCTGCTCTCTGTATTTTTCAGGTATCACCCCATTGATGACGAAGATGAGATAACAGAAACCAGCGTAGGAGGCGGCACCAACGGCGTGGTGCTCAGACGTAAGTTTCTACCAGCAGAAATGATGCACAGCAGCGCACACAGAAGAAACGGAAGATGTGGTTTTTATTTTGTGCTGTTTGCTTCCCTCAGACTTGCTGCCCAACACAGAGTACCTCGTGAGTGTGGTGTGTGTATATGAGCAAAGAGAGAGCTCACCTCTGGTTGGCACCCAGAAAACAGGTGACTTGAGAAATCATTGAAGAATTGGTTTCTAGCTCTTCAACAAGCCACCGCCTGACTTTTATCCGTCCTTTTTTATCTTCAAGCTCTGGATTCACCAGTTGGCCTTCGTTTCTCTGAAATCCTCACAAACTCCTTCACCGTCCACTGGCTGGCTCCTCAGAGCAGAATCACTGGGTACCGCATCCGCTCCCAAATGATCAGCGGTGGGAGGGCCAAGGATGAGCGGTTGCCCCCCTCCAGGAACCACTTCACGCTGACGGGACTCGCTCCCGACACGGAGTACCTGGTCAGCATCTACGCAGTGAGCGGCCGAGAGGAGAGCATGCCGCTCAGTGGCCAACAGAAAACAAGTACGCTTGTGGAACTGAGGGATTTCTTTCATTTACTCATCTTGCTATCACCAAAACCTTGTTTAAGCGTTTCTTTTTCTGTTCTTCGGGTTTTTGCCCCTTTTCCAGTTTCTGACTCTCCCACTGATCTGGAAGTCCTGGAGTCAACCCCCACGAGTATTACTGTGCGCTGGGCCGCCCCACCTGTCACTGTGCGCTACTACAGGATTACTCATGGAGAGTCAGGTAAATGGACTACGGATTTACTGGATTAAAGTAAATCACTAGTTTTTCTCTGAGCATGTAATGCTTTTTAGCTTTTACGCTGCAATAACAACCCGTCTTGAAATAAGCATAATATTCCATACATTTAGCCAAAATGGTATTATTTTAAGCAAAAATATCTTTGTCCATAAAGTAAGGAAATTTTTCTTGCCTAGAATTCTTAAAACTAGCAAATTAGTCTTTTTACTTAGAAATGGGGTTTTTCCAGTGTAATTTTTCATTTCTTTTCTGTGTAAATTTTGTTTTTTCAACTGGAAAGTCTTTATTTGTTTTTATAGAGCCACTTGTAATTCCTAGTAACAAGCATCAGTTTACCAGTAAGTTTATTTTTGATGTTTGATTTGACCGACCACGCTTCTCCTCTTCACCCAGGAGGCCACAGTAATCCCAAGGAGTTCACTGTGCCCGGTTCTCAGTCCACCGCTATGATCAATAACTTGAAGCCCGGCACCGACTACACCATCACCGTCTACGCTGTGACCGGCAGAGGAGATAGCCCCGCCTCCAGCATTCCCATCTATGTCACACACAAGACGGGTACATGCACACACACGCTGCATGCCTTTCTGAATGTTCCGGTCTTTGTGTCTTCAACTTTACGTTCTGCTTCTCAAGGTGTTGACACTCCCTCTGAAATGACGGTGACAGATGTGAAAGACAACAGCGTCACGGTGAGGTGGAGCCCAGCCCAGGGCCCCATCATGGGCTATAGGGTGACTGGGGTACCCAGAAATGGACAGGGTCCATCTTTCACAGAGGTGGTGGCTCCAGGTATGGTGTTCAGATTAGCGCTGTATATGGTGGCAAGAAAAAGAAATGTGAAACTCTTTGGAATTGAATGATGTTCTCCAATAATTTTTCATAAAACCTGATGGGATTTACATCTAAGTCGATAACTGCCAGCTTGTGACGGCACACAAAAAACCCCTACATTAAACATTCATTCGCTGATAGAAAAAAGAAATAGAGCTATAGACCAGTCCTTCTAAGGAAATGAGTTTGGTGGTGTAGTTTAGGGTTACTTTGATAGAAGACAGATACATTTAAAGGTTAATGACTAATGATTAATGAAATAAAAGTGTAATTGTTGGGGAGGCACACTCAGCACATGTATGACTAAAAGAAAAGGGCACAGTATGGTGGAGGGAACAGGGCCTGCGTCAGAGAGTGGCTTCGGGGTGGATCAGCTTTTTGAAATCAAGTCAGGGTGCAGACCTTGATTAGGACTGAGCACAAGAGAGACATGACACAAATGGCTTTGAGTTGAGGCCGTTGTGGACAGAGGAATGGTTGAAGTTCCTTCTGCGCGGGGCTGAATATGGTCTGAAGCTACTGAAAGCGTTTCATTGTTGACAAAAGAGTTTTGACCAGCGTAAATACCAAAGGTTCACTTCCTTTCTCCACCAGTACTGTGAATATTAAGACCAAAAATTATAAGTGAGTGTTTTCAGCTGAAGCAAATTGTGATTATATGTTATTGCAACTTAGATGAAGATCATATCACATGGCAAGTTTGTTATATCAGCCTCGTAAAATTTCTTTTTGCATATGAATAAAGTTGTTATTGGCTTGAACTGCATTGAACTGGACTGATTTAATTCACCAAAACATTTACTTCTTGGGGGTCTGCGTCCTTTTTTCTTGCCACTGTAGATTTGAGCATGTGGAGCTTAGTAATGATGAACTTTAAGTAAAACTCATTCTCTCCTCTTTAGATCAGACAGAAATAACCTTTTCAGGGCTGATGCCGACAGCAGAATATGTTTTGAGTGTGTACGCTCTCGGACAAGACGGCGAGAGTTCACCGCAGGTGGTGAACGCTGTAACGCGTAAGGGTTTGATATTTCTACAGATCCATTTTCCAATCATGTTAACTTGCATAAACTCAAACACAATCACTTTCAGATAACGTCGCTCCCTTGTCTCTCCCCTCTCTAGACGTAGACCGTCCCAGGGACCTGACCTTTTCAGACATCGACTCAGCCTCTCTTCGGATCACTTGGGACAGCCCTGAGGGAATTGTGACGTCTTACCGGGTCTTGTACTCAAGCTCAGAGGAGGGGGAGAGAGAGTTGTACCCCGCGCCCAGTGAGGATGCTGAGTCCGCTGTTATTTACGGACTCCAGCCCGGGACTGAGTACACAGTGAAGGTCATTGCCATGCACGACGACACCGCCAGCACGCCACTGGTCGGGACACAAGCTACAGGTACGGAAGGCTTTTTCCCACATACTTTTTAAAAAAAAAAAATCTTTAACATTTCAATTTTATTAAAAAATTATGATTTAAAAGCTATTGTAATACTGAATACAATAGTCAGAGATTTCATTCTTTTTTGTTCTTTCCACACGTCAGACCAGAAGAACCACTTTAAAACTCCATCTGCTGTGCACCTTGTAGTTGAATTTTTTTCAGCAACTGTTTTAGTTTGATGAGCCATGAAATTGTTTTTGTTGTCTCCATTTTCCAATAATCCTTGTTTTTGCTTTGTTTTGTTTCTCATTTTTGCTTCCCTGCAGCAATCTCGCCTCCAGGAAACCTTCAGTTCTCCCAGGTTAGTCCCACATCTTTCATCATACGCTGGGCTGCGCCGGGTCAGGACAACAGCATATCTGGCCTCCCGGGCCTCACCGGCTACCGTGTGGTGGTGAACCCCAAGAACAAGAGTGGGCCCACCAAAGAAATCAACTTGGCACCAGACACTACGCAGACTCACATCTCTGGACTCATGGTGAGTGTGTGCATGAAATAACTCATCGTTTCAAACTCATCACAGAGAACACTAACAAAACTGGAGCAGGTACTTGACAAAAATATGAAGTGTATTTAGATGAATTATGTTCTGATTATTATTATTATTATTTTTCAAGTTATTTTAAATTAGGAAGGTTTCCACCTTAGTGCCCTTGCATGTGTGTTAACTAGCACACAAACACACAGAGGCCTCCAAACGTGTAGATCGAGACCAAAAAGAATGTATTAGCAGACTTCTCACCTGTGGGTACCTGGCTGCATTTGGGATGTTCAGCCTCAGTGCTGTGGAGTCTTTGACAGTGTTTTTTTTTTTTTCTCCAACAGATTGCAACAACTTATCAAGTGCACGTTTACGCTTTGAAGAACTCTTTGACCAGCAGGCCGGTCCAAGGAGAGGTCACCACCCTGGAAAGTGGGTGTTTATAACCTGCAGTCTTTAGGAATTTAGACGTATGACTTTCTTCCTTCTAATACATCTTTTGTTCCTCGTCACCTTGAAGGTATCAGCCCACCTCGGCGTGTACGTATCTCTGACGTCAACGATTCTACCATCACCCTCACCTGGCGGTCCAAGACGGAAACGATCTCCGGGTTCCTGATTGAAGCCACACCCACTACCTCTTTTTCAAGCTACAGTCCCATTCAAAAGACGATCAGCCCGGACTCCCGGTCACACTCGATTACGGGTACACAAGTCAGCTACGTTACACTAAAAACTCAAGCTCTTAGAATGAAACCAAAATATATGTAGCATACTTGTCAGTACATTTTTGTAATGCTTCTATTTACAAAACCTGCACAGACACAGAATTCATGTGACTTTCTGTCCTGTCTGTATGCAAACATAAGGTCTGGAGCCGGGCACCACCTATAAGATCAATGTCTATACACTGAAAGGCAGCGGACGCAGTGTACCTTTCACGCTCACTGCTACCACAGGTAACAACACACTTCTTTCCTTCAGTGTGTGCCAAGAACTCTATCTTATTTGCATATTGATGTGTTACCTTTACAGAGATAATATGTTGTCACTGAATATGTTGCATTCAGGACTGCTCGGGTCCACTCAGAAGAGAATGTCAACAGTGGCTTTGCATTTTCAATCCCCTGGATCTTCAGTTGCTTACACACCCGAAGGCCCTTAATGGTGACCTCCCTTCACATAAAGACATTTTTGCAAGGAAATAAAAGCTTAATCTAAATAGTTCTGTTTGAGGGCATGCTAAGGTAATCACTAATCAGACATTTATAGGAATATGATTTGTTATGATGAGTAAGGGAAGAAGACAGAATTTTGCCAGATGTGTAGGCTGGATGACTATCAACCAACATGACTCATGAGATCACAGGCACACAACACAGTTTCTCTCGTCAATAAAATAATTACACTACCAACAATAAGACAATCTGAGACGGACACACAAAATAAATATTTCCAGAGAATGGGTAACTAGATGAGGACACCTACTCATAATACACAAAAAATTAACTTACCTTATCAACAAACTCCAGCACCGTCTTCAACAGCGGTAGTCGTGTTGATTGTTCCCTCTCTTTCTCCACCTGTTGCTCTGTGGCTACAGATCCATCCAATCAAACATGTCATTCTTTCATATATGTTTATTATTGTGCCTCTCCAGCTGCTTTGTTCTTTAGTTTTTCTGTACTTGCTGCACATCCTCTTATATTTATTCCGGCATCGCTCCTTAAATGAGCCCGAGGAAGTTTTGCACCTCCTGGTGTTTCCAGAGATAATTGCTTTGCACTGCCATTGCTGTTTAAAAGTAGTTGATCTCAACTCCTAGCTTATCAACATGTTTTTTTGTTGTTTTATCACTTTGCATGGACGTGAGGATTTTTTTATGCACTTACCATGCAATGTTTCTAGCTCCACCTTAGCCATGGAGTACCACTGAGTTTGTTTCCCACCAAAAAGTGGTTCTGGATGGATCCATTATTTTGGTGCCCTTTTCAACTATTGACAATGGAAATGCAAGAAAATGTGTGCTGTATGACCCCAATCTTTCCATACCACTAAGTTGACCACAACTAGTGTTTAGTAACTGGCAGATGCTTTTATAGTAATTCCAGTATTATTTTATTTGAAGTAAATATCTGCTATTTGTCCAAACATGCAGCTCAAAATGTCTCACAGTTAGTTTGTTTTCCTGAGTAATGACTACAATGGTTCACATGCTTTTCTTCTAGCCCAGCCACTGGTCATCCCACCCACCAACATCCGCTTCACCTCCCTGAATCCCACCAGCATTTCCTTCATGTGGGACCTATCTCGCAGTCCAAGGGTGACTGGCTATTACGTCACCTATGAGGAGGCTGGGGGTTTACCTCAGGAAGTCATTCCCAGGCCCCACGCAGGCCAGAGCTACGCCACTATCAACAGTGGGTGTCCACAAGTGTTTCTATACACAAACAAATGGTGAATTCAGATGTTCTTAACTCTTATGTGGTTTTGTTCGATCTTAGGTCTGAAACCAGGAACTGAGTACGTCATTAAAATTGTAGCACTGCAGAATACTTTGAGAAGCAACCCTCTAGTGGGCAGAGCCAGAACACGTAAGTTGGGACCAGCTCAGTTTTCTTTTCTTGTATTGAAGGTTAGTAATTGTTATTTAGTAAAAATGTCAAAGGTACAGTCAAGTGTTTCTTCTTTTTAACAAACTGATTTCAGCTTAAAACTAAGATAATAGGACCCTCAGGACCCTCTGCCCTGGGTTTTTAGGTGTTTTCCCTCTCCAGCACACCTCCCTCAAATGTACTGGGCATTAACAGAGCGGATGAGGTGATCCATTGATTTTAATCAGGTGTGTTGGGGCAGGGAAACATCTAAGACATGCAGCAGAGTGGTTCCTGAGCAGCAAGAATGAAATTAGACCATTAAACCAGACATATTTTTATCTTTACACAGATGTAATTAAAGTATTGACATGAACTGAATTGTGCCAAGTCTCTCTAACAAGCTTCAAGGGGGGAGATTGTTGAAATCATGCTTGTTATAATGGTGACTTTTCTTTATGAGCAAACAAAGGTTCACATGATAATGATGATGATGATGATGATGATGATGGTGATGATGATGATAGTGATAGTAGTCTGTGCTGCCCTCCACTGATGTGCAACTATGATAAATTGGCAGAGACTGTCACCATGACTGAGAGTTGGTCTTGCAGCTTAGAGATATTACAACTGTTTAGACTGTTTTTTAATGATTGATCATTTATTGAAGTCCATAATTTCTTATTTAAAAATAACACTTTTATAACTAGTTAACATATTCAAACCATCTCATTTTCACTGGACAAAGAAAATCCATAACTTAAATTAAAAAGTTAAACATGTTTGCTCACAGCCTTATTGGGCTTATCTGTTGCATTGTTACCTTTTTTTGAAGGACATTTTTGTGGGAAAGAACCGTACAAGTGGCTTATAAATGTTTTGCTTTAATTAATATTGGTATTATTGGAGAGCAGCTTCTACATAGATTTCCTGTCATTTCAAATGAAACGCAGTTAAAACCTTTTTGAATTTTGTCACCTATTTTCCAATGCCCGTTTTGCTTTTGCTTGGATCCAGTTATGGTAGTGTTAATTATACCTCTCTTATGTCCTTAGAACCAGCTATAGATTATTCAACTGTACCTGAGCTGCCGCAGCTTCCCATTCCTCATCGGCCCAGCCCAGACATCCTGGATGTTCCGGAGTCCTTCAATGATAAAATGTAAGTATCAGCTCAAACATGTAGATATTATAAAATCAAATGGATATCATTTTTCTGTTAGAAAACTGTTATTTCATCTTAAGTGCAGTTTTAAACTTTTCCCGATATTTATGTTGTTCATTTTCCAGTTTTAACTCCAACCATGTCCATTTGGCCGGTACGAGTGGCCAGAGCCAACCAGGCCAGCAGGGTCAGCACATCTATACAGAGTATCAGAGCCTGGGGCCCAATAATGGACTTCATGGCCCCTATAGTGGATCCAAAGAAGGCCAGAGACCCACTCTGAGAGAACCACTGGTGTATATCCCAGTAGCAGGCCCTGATGGAAATAGAGTGCCCCTGGTCAAGGTGCGACTGACTCAAATAATGTTTTTCTGTAAACCTGACAACACATTTTATTTTATTTATTCTTGTTGCTAGTATGTTTTAGAGAATTCCCAGACTGGATACTTACTATTATTTAGATATTTTGATCTTGACTTAAGACTAAAATGCAAATATGATGTGGGGTTATTGTTGTTTTTGGCTTTTTAATATAGACAAAATTTACATTTAAAATGTTGGGATGATTTCACTTTATTGCCTGTTGTTTGGCCGTGTAGGTGAGTGACAGCCCTCTGCCAGGTCTTGCATTTGGTTTCCCTGACAACGAAACCGATTTGCCCCAAGAAGCACAGACAATAACGACCATCTCCTGGCAACCCATCCCTGAAACTTCCGAGTATGAGGTGTCCTGTGCTCCCATTACACATCTGGAGGAGAAAAGCTTCCAGGTACACACACACACACACACACACGTGCACGTACCTTAATCACTAAAAGAGGAATTCCGGCTCAGCAACCCTCTGTTTCTTCATGCAGATGCGTCTTCCAGGCACCTCCAACAGCGCTACACTGATTGGTCTCACATCTGGAGCGTCCTACAATGTTGTTGTAGAGGCCATGAAGGGTTTGGCTAAAGAGAAGGTTCTGGAGGAAGTTGTAACCGTTGGCAATGCTGGTACAGTACCATTCACTGACGGAGGTTTTTCTGTCCCGTGAGAAAACTGGAGATTACAAGTTTTGTCAAATTTAAAGAGGCCATATAACTGTATACGTACAGTAAAGTTATTTACTTGGGTGACTGAACTGACTACCTATTAAAAAGAGAACATAAAGTTTTCACTTTGTTCAGGCCACTTAAGACTAAAGGTATATCATTATCTGAGCTGTTCAGATTTGAGGGTACTGTCACGTTACAAACCCACATCAGACTAGAATTACCTAGTTTTCCCATCAGTCTTAGCATCTTGCTGGATTTGCTGCTCCTCAGAGGTGAAGCTAAAGCATCAATTTCTGAATTTGTGATCAGTGCTGAAAAGGCAATTAAAAAGAGAGCTTTTTTTTACCATAATTGCTATTATTTTGAAATATGTCATGAAGAACTCTGGAAACTGTGTCAACGTTTGAAAAAAATGTCTCCTTTAAGATAACCCCCCCAAACATTTATGCACAACCAAAAAAATTGTTGAATATACCAGCGTGGAGCACCAAACATGACATTCCCAACAACAATGATATTTTTTAGAGTAAATCCCATACAATTGCAATTGAAAAACATTATAAATCCTTTTTAACAATAAAATTCTAGTAAATGTTTTCTTTGCATTTAAAAAAATGACAGTATTTCTCATTTTTGTTTCTTTGTAAACCACTTGATTTGCTTGTATCAAGTGTTTTTCTTCCCTTCCACTTGTTCCAGGCGACATTCCTGTCACCCCCAACCGGGACGTCTGTTACGACACATTCACCCACACCTACCATGAGGTGGGCTCAGAGTGGGAACGCATGTCTGAGACAGGCTTCAAGCTGTGGTGCCACTGCCTGGGTCTGGGTAGCGGGCATTTCAGGTGTGATTCATCCAGTGAGTGGCTTATTAACACAAACCCATCATGCTTTGCAAACATCCAACAGCACACTATGGAATTTAAAAAAAACAACAACTCAAAAATTCCATGTGATTAGCTTGAAGATCTTAGAACGCATACATGTGCATCTAACATCAATTATGACTCGGAGCCATTAACTCTTATGAGCCGCAGCATGGCATAATAAAATCTCAACATGGGCAGCAAAAAAATCTCTAACTTAGAGCAATTTTTTAATCTTGTGTAAAAAATTTTTGTCTCTTCCATAATTAATAATGAGTGTATTTTGTACTTGTTTTTAAAAACTATCAGCAAGACAGTGTGTGAGCTTGCCCATGCTGACCTCTGCTGGGTTTGTACTAACCTTCCCAGTAGAAAGGCAGAAAACGTTGCTAAACATCAGTCTCGGCTCTTTGGATTGTCCATAATTGTTGGCAACTAACATGACAATACCAAGAACTGAGATCATCTACCAGACTCTGGTTCATTATGAGGTTTCAATCCAGTATTTTGTGTCTTTCAGAAAGAATGTGACCATTGCTGTTTGAAGTATTAAACTATTTCACCTGTATTTTTGAACCTTGTTTTGTACTGGTGGGAAGGGGCACTAAATTTTGTTTGGCTGCGCCTGTCTGTCTGTTCCTCCTTCTCTACACTTCTCTCATCATTCCCCCTTTCATCATTGTTATCTTCCATTTCTTTTCCTTTGTTTCCTGCTCCTCCTTCCTTCAGAGTGGTGCCATGACAACGGCAACAACTACCGTATCGGAGAAAAGTGGGACCGCCGTGCTGAGAACGGCCATATGATGAGCTGCACCTGCCTTGGAAATGGCAAGGGAGAATTCAAATGTGAACCTCGTAAGTACAGAAGGATTTAGCATTATTTCACCAGCTATTCATATGTCCTAGTTTGGTGGATGTAGACCCCCATGTCCTCTGTCCATGCTGTTGGCACAGTGACGTGCTTCACACAATACAACCTCAGTGGCAAGGCAGTAGACGCAGAGTTTAAAATCTTTCCTCTCCTACAAAGAAGCCTTTAATCGACGTAACTTCCAGATGTTGACTGTGGAAATGTTCCTTACGTGAATTGGATAACTATGGTTAAGAACTGTTGATCTTTAATGGATAAATATCCTTTTCTAGATGAGTCCACATGTTATGACGATGGGAAAATGTACCAGGTTGGAAACCAGTGGCAGAAGGAATACTTGGGTGCCATCTGTACCTGTACCTGCTATGGTGGACAACAAGTAAGATAACAGTGTCATGCTGCTTTAGAGATGTAAAACTTTAATGACGTTCTTAGTTTTCTTGTATGAATTAACCTTCTGATGTTCCTCTAAAGGGCTGGCGATGTGAGAACTGTAGAAGACCAGGAGGACACACGGACGTAGAAGCTGACCTCCTGCAGCCCGTTCCTTCAGATGCCTATGACCGCTACAGAGAAAATGCTCTTCGTAAACTGGTCAGTCTCATAACATTTAATATTCAATCTGAAAAAGTGGAGTCTGTTTCTTTTTTTAAAAAAAAAGTTATGCACCTTCATTTTGAAAACATGAGTCAATAAAGTTGGTGCAGGAGCAGCCATTTACGATTACAATTTATCTTGCTTTTATCTTTCTTTCCATTGTTGTTAGTTTTTTATAAATCAAATACATGAAACTGCCAAACTTTAGTTCATCTACCGTAAAGAATTTCTTATGGTCTGAATGGAGGCATATCTAAAAGCAAAATAACTGGAAAAACTATGTGAACTTCTTGGAAATGATTTGCCATAAAACTTGATGTGATCCTTTTATAACACAGTTATTACAGTCACTTTGTCCAACACTTAAATCACAAATATGTAACACAATTATTCACTGACTTTTAAAGCAGGTGGCATTTTTAATACTCTGTGTAAGGTATGCTCAGAAAATAACTCAAACATTTGTGGACAGAAACACAGCATGAGCCTTATCACTTAAAATAAATTTTAAAAAATATGTTGACCACAAAACAGGAAGTAGGAATCACTGAACTATGGTTAAGCTGAGTCTTTGCCTCAGGTTCTCCATCGTTCAGAACATAAGACAGAACAAATAATTGTGTGTTAATTGCTTTAAATAGTTGTTGGAAGCCAAAATTGAAATTATGAATAAAGTTTAATTAAATGCACATCCCTATTGTGTTGCACCTTTGAAATGGTCTTGGGTGAGGGCTGTTCCTCTTCAACAAATGCTTCATATGTGCAGCAAACTCAAAATGCCTCAGTGAGCATTTAAGTATCACTAAATCCAACTTTTAAGCCCATTTCACTTCGTGAACTCAGGTTGGCTTTTCTTTTAGCAATTAATGCATGGGTTCACTTACTTTTTCTCCAGCCCTGTAAATGTTCAAAAGGCTTGTTCAATTGACATTTATCTTTACATTATTTTAATTACATTACGTTTGAATATTGTAAAAAGATCAAGTCATATTTATATGGTGAATTGCTGAAAAAAAAGATAATTCCAAGCTTTTGGAATGCTTTTCTTGCCATTTTCTCATATCTTAAAGTGCTATACCAGTAACCATTTATTGTCTTTGCATCTTTTAAAAATGTACAACTTTGGTTCTATATATGTTTCGGAAAGATTATGACTAACTTCTTATCATCCATCTTCTTCTTTTTCTTCTTTTCTTTTGTCCAGAACATCCAGTGTCCGATTGAATGTTTAAGGCCGGAGTTGCTTGCAGCTGCAGATGCTCAAAGCCCCTTAGAGTAGAGGAGTGTGAAGGAAGGAGGATACAGGAAGTGCCATCACTTCAAGAAGGAAGCCTCCTCCTGCTGCATTCAAAGACAATATTTCCATTAATCTGTGCCTTAAAGGTTTTCACCATACCAAAGTGCAGTGCCTTAATAAGAGTTTTCTACTCCAAACTCTGCCTTACCCGAGATCTTATCCAGAGATCTGTCCAAAATCCTCGGAGGATCTTGATTCTCTTCACTCCAACAGAGACGGGATTACTTCATTGGATGTTATGCATTTGGTTTTTTGAATTTTCACAAAAATTACAACACAAATCATGCTGCTTCGTCACCTTATACTTGCCTCCACAAAACATGCTTTTCTGTCCACACACAGCATTAGGTACTGTTGTGTATTTTAACTGTTGCATTGGGCTTTTATTTCAAAACACTCCACTGAGTTTTATTCATTTAACTGAAGGGTAGCAATGAAAGTCTGTAAAAGACTCGTGTGCCCTGATGATGACTGCAGTCGCATTGTTGTATCCATTACTGTTTAATCCTTTGTTTTACTGTGATTGATATGTATTCAGACGTCTTAGGTCATGCTGGAACACATTCTGTAGGTTCTCAGATATTTCCAAAATGAAGAGAGTGAAAGAGTTGATATGTAACAACATTCCACAGCTAAACACTATTTATATTGTCCCCTAAAACTACTTGATCAACTTCCATATCAGTTGTAGTTAGACATAACTGACACAATAAAATTGGACTGAAACTGTTTTGACAGCTTTTTTAACTTTAGTGTGTATTCATTTAACAGAAAGTCATTTTACTTCATGTCAAAGACTGTATGATTTTACCATCTTATCTGTGTCCGTGTGGTCAGTATTCTTATGAGCAGGTTATAAATCCATTTCTCTGCTTACGTTACAACAAATGTTTAGAAACAGGAAAAAGAAAGAAAGCACTGTTACTGTTGTGATGGTATTATTGAATTTCCCAGCTTTATTACTGTTTAGATTTTTGGGTTCATCATGTAGATGTAGTTGTCTCATCTGTGCCTTAATGTGGGTGTTTTTAAAAAGACAAACCCCCTCAAAAGCTGTCTATCCAAAAAAAAAAAAAAAAAATTAAACAGTAGGCAAATTTGCGTTGCTCTGAACTAAGTGTTTGTGTTTTTTGTTTGGAAAGTGATTTCCTTTATTTATCCCTTTTTATTCAGGCATTTTGCTCAATGCTATTTTGAGGTGTACACTTTATTTTTGATTAACTTGTTTTTATATTGTTGGCGCCAACCTCGGAACTACTGTGGACTGAATCTTTTTAATAAACTTCTACAAAACCATGTAGGTCTATTGTAATCTACTTGCCATCTGTGCTGAAGACTGTCACACGCTGCATGTGACCTTTTGGACAAGAGTGTGAGGGGCATTCATAGCTGCCAGACAGAAACGGACTGGACTGGTGGAATCTGGCACCTTCAGCTTACCTTTGTCTTTTACCAAGCTCAGCATAGAAACAAGCGCTGCTTTTCTCTGTGCATTCCGTTGGTTGAAGTGATGAATCTGTGCAGTCCCAGCCCTGTCAGACCATACAGCCTTGTAACTTGGTGCTGGAAGCAAAGACGAATACAAGCATCTGTCTGCTGGTGGAAATTGTCCCAGCTGAGCTCCTTCATTGTTCAAATATAAATGCTCTTGTTCCCAGAACCAATTCACTTGTGACAGTTGTCACATGAAAGGAGTTTTCCTCTCAGGACCAAGACCTGCACCTAGATACTACACACACACACATATACATGTGTGTGTGAACAAATTATTCATGATAGTTAATTTGCTGGACCTCACTCTGTTCAAGCCTCCTGTGCACAGCAGCACCCACACTCCACGGAGCAGTGTCAGCCACTGATCTGGCCCACAGCAGCAGATTAATGCTTTTATGCTACAACACCAAACTGCCCAGCCACACTCCCACCCTCCACCTGCCCAGCTGGAGGGCAGCTGGGCAGGTGGAGGGTGGGACTGTGGTGGGGGGACTGCTCATTCATTTCCAATTGCCCAGCCACTGTACCAGCCCCAACTTTTCCAGCCCTACAACTTGGGCTCATCTGCTACACCTCCAGTCTGTACTTGGTCAACCCCTTACACTCAGCTGTTACAGTACACAGTCCATGCTTTCAGAGCTTTTACCACAATCAGCTATCAGTGGATTTGCTATTAGTAGATTTTACTCTCATATCTACGTACTTTGTAAGTAGATATGAGCTATTTAAGACTGAGACACATTATCAAGCCTTATGTTCTCAGCTCAAAAGCCAGTTCATTAGAGTTGTCAAAATGGCCATGTAAAACCATATTATTATTATAATTTACTTTGAACTCAAAATAAAATAATAGTCATAATTGTAATTTCATATTTGTGTAAAATTCATTTTGCGGATGAAATCAAATTCTTACTTGTCTATTAATATCCAGGGACATTCCAGGCCGGAAGACACACTTCCAGATGGCATCTCTTATCCTTTTCTGAGCTCCTCTTGGGCCAGCATCAAAGCTGGCCTCATCAACACCACGTACTACTTTTAATTTCCACCTGCGCCACGTCCTTTCATGTAATATAAAGCTCCTCCTTCAAAGTGTATGAACGAGAAAAATGTATTGATTTTATTACAAACTAGACTAGTATAGTAATTATGTGCTAAAACATAAATGACAGTTCTTTCCATTTTTGTTTTGCGACTCAAATAATAGTTGGCGAGGGTTGACATCATTTTAAATTTAATCATATCTCCCAATTTACCTTCCACTTCATAGAGAAAAGCTTTTCTTTGAATCTCTGACTTTAATGTTTTCTTATCTCTGTCTTTGTACTTACCATTAATTTTATATGAAATTATTTCGTTGTGCAATTTGGTGTTCAACATTGGAAACCTCGCACACCAACTTGCCTCTGTGAAACACTGTTTTGGGATAACTGACGTTACGTGTTCACGTGACTAAATAAGTCAATATATTAGTGTATGACTAAGTTATAAATACTTGCTGGTAACTAGCTCACTTTATAATGTAAATACATTTTTGCATTTAATTTGAGGTTTATCTGAGTTGGCTAAATTTTTGAAAAAAAGTTGTGGCAACTTTTTTAAAATGTATTTACTTCATCATAACTATAGCTTCCTAATGGCCTGTTCATTTCTGAATCTTGATAAATGTTTGACATAAAATCCATTCCTGGCTGGTTAACGCCTACAGACAGTCTGAAACTAAATATTGGAACATTATTTTTTGCTCTATACAGAAACTGTATTCAGTGCACATAAAACCCACCTGGTCTGATGTAGAAAGGGGGATGCAAACTTCGGCAAGCATCTGCCAAAAAAATGCATTTCCTGCTGCTCATGTC
>JAOWBL010005449.1:0-10214 GCA_028564865.1 Zenarchopterus dispar
GAAAGTAACTCCAATTTTATGAGTTCAATCAAAATGATTTGGACAAAAAGACATAATTGTAACTGCCTGAAGTCTGCAACCTGTGAATATCACCAAATTCTCCCTGAAAACATTTTGCCACATCTTCACTCCAGCGACCCTCAGTTGATGCTTGTTTGTGGACATGATGCTTTCACTTGTACCTTCGGTAACTCAAAATCAGTACGTTGAGATCAGGTGATTGACTTGACCATTGAGAAATATATTATTTCTTTACCTTCAAAAAGTAAAATAATAATAATAATAATAATAATAATAATAATAACAATAATCATCATCATCATCATCATCATCATCATCATAATCTAGAAACGTAATTCCAGACATGTTTAGAAGGAAAAAGCTCACTTGACCGTTAAAAAATATTGAAATAATGAACAAGAGTGTTACAGCATGAAAATAAAATAGGAAATAGTTTCGTTGTCCCTCCCATCGCATGGTTTTTCCTGTTCTTCTGGTAATTATAACTTCAGCTTTAATCAGTTAAGGCTTTATTCCCTTCTGAGTCTCCCGCAGCGGCGCTGTCACTGTTTGACCACTAGGTGGCAACAGATTTCTTTAGTTGTTGGTTTATATTACCTATCACGTGGGACAGGAGTAGTTAAACTGTTACACAAGTCGTCTGATCAGGTCGGTATAACAACTCAAACTTTCACTTTATCATTATTTTATTAGGATTAATAAATGCTTTGTGGGAAAATCGACCTGTCCCAGAATCTTACTGTGTTACAATATGTGACAGGAAGGTTAAGATCTTCTCAAAGTGCAACAGTAAATTTGTTTGCATGAACAATTTCTTATTTAAAGTATAAGAAGAGTGAGTGGGAGCGTTTAAAATTACAAATGCTAACCGGTTTATGTTTTTTTGGGCGGGGGTTTTTGTGACATTGCTACAACACCCTGTATTACTTTTTTGTTACTTTTTGAAGTGAAAGAGGAACTGATTTTGAAAGTGACATTCATCAGGTTCCAGCTGGATCCATAGAGCTCCTCCTCTTTTAAATCTTAACCTCACAGTTGTGTAAGTCACTGCTGGACAGTGACCTACTCAGACCATCAGACACAATCCTGAGACATGGAGGACCCGGCTGGCACACACGCCAAGAAGAAAGTAGTGGCCGTGGTAGGCGGTGGTTTGGTAAGAAAATCACAGCAAATTGTTTATTCACTGAAAATCTTGTCTTTTTTTTCACATGATTGCAAATATGATCTGCTTTTTTCCCATGGAAAAGCTGTACTTAGTAAGGGATTTTCTTAACAAAATTATATTCTTTCACCATGTGATTAAAAAAGTCTGCGGGTGTGTGCATTTAAAAGTAAAGCGCAAACTAAACTAGATGTGACCCTGCAGCTTCAAGTATAATAATATTGTGCAGCCGCTAGTTACTAATGTATGACTATCTGGTACCCTCAAAATAGGTGATTTATTGTGATATGATTTCTTATGCCTTACTAGAGCTTCAGCTGTACTTTGCATTCTCTAGATATAACAAGACATTTATGATTAGGCACTCAGACAAAAAATAAATCATTTTACATTCAAGGTGAGAAATAGGAAAAAAAGAAGAGCAGGACAACTGAACCAGTTGGATTTGGATCCAGGAATTATTATTATTCAAACATGTTTTTGTCAGGGAACTGAGGGGCATTGCCCCCCTACTGTGGTACTGACCTTTGGACCCTTAACAAATGATAAACGTGGTGATTTAAGCAAGGTTTTCCTAACTCCTTAGGTGGGGTCACTGAACGCCTGCTTCTTCGCCAAACGGGGTTTTGAAGTGGAAGTCTTTGAAACTAGAGAAGGTAGAAGTCAAAGCTCTTTTTAAACCCGTACACTTCAAAGAAAATACAAAGATGACTAAAGATTACATTCACAAACCAATTAATGGCACATACATCTATACAGGTGTTTTACAAAGCTGAGGCCGGATCTTTGCGTGTGTTTTTGGTCAGATATCCGGAAAGCCAAAATCGTGAAGGGTAGAAGCATCAACCTGGCCTTGTCTCACAGAGGTCGGCAAGCCCTGCAGCATGTTGGAATGGAGGAGAAGGTATGCTGAATGAATGTGTTTACTCTCAAAGAAGCCAAGTTCAGATGAGGTTTATCTCAGGGACCAGAGGTTCAATGACCCGTCTCACTTAGCTGATGTTACAAATAATGTGAACAGAAAGAAACTAAGAACCCCTTTGTGCAGGTCATCCATTATTCTTGCTTCTATTTAAAACAGGTTCCTCAAAAAATGTTGCGGAAAGTTCTTATTTATTTTAATTTCTTATAATGAAATATTAAAGTGTGGCCATGCCCCGGGGAATCTGCCTCACTACTTTCTCCACTTGCAGTCCGCTCAAGATGCTTTACCCTGGTAAGTTCAGCAATCTGTCCAGTTGATACACATTTACTGCTCGAGCGTGTTAAGCATGCCTTGGGGCTCTACATCAGCCCCTTTTTTCACACTTGCATGAAGTTTCAGCATGACAAACTCTGGCCTGCTTTACCAGGTTTTCACCAGCAGTGTCGAGAGGCCGACGTCACTGTGGCCAGCTGTCAGTGGCACGATGGCCTGTTTTAGCGTTTTCTCAGTGCAAACACTGACATCATGAATGGTTGCGCCTTTCTGTTTTAATATTTGTAATACTGTTTTCTTTTTTACACAGATCGTCTCTAAGGGAATCCCCATGCATGCGAGGATGATCCACTCACTGAGTGGGAAGCAGTCCCCAATCCCTTATGGCAAGAAAGGCCAGGTAAAACTATACATTTGACATATTAACAGAAACTCCTGCGATAAAGTCATGCTGGTATTACTATAAATAATAAACCTTAGTTCACTTTGCTAAAAAAACACAAGTTGTCATTTTTTTTCTCTTCTTTTTAATCGGCACAAGTCTTTATCATGCCATCCGGTGCTGAAAATAATATTACTCTATTGATTTTTAACAAGAATCTGGTTAAAAGTAAACTTTCTATAAAAATTGTCTCATGAATGTAAAAGCAGCAGCGCAAGTGATGATTTGAGCGCTCCTACTGGCATTTATCATGACGAAATGGCAGCTCGTCTAACTGGAGCTTGGAATTACATCATAAAGCGTGTCCCTGTTTTTTACATGCAGGATGAGTCTTGTCTGAAAATAGTTGCATGATTACCCAGCTGTCAGTTTGGCAGGAGGTCCTAATCACATCAGGGCCCTTTCAGGGTAAAATAAAACAAAAATATTCAAGAAAGCCGTGTAGCATGAATGCAGCGAGAGAATTTACACCCGTGGAGGGTTCCCGTTCCCATTTTGAATGAATACACTTGTAGTTCTGCTTGCGAAGCTTTGACATATTTCATCACCAACCTTTCTCCTTTCAGTACATCCTGTCTGTGGACCGAGCCAATCTGAACAAAGAGCTTCTAACAGGTGCGGGCATTAACAGTGTCTTTATGTGATTTAACAAAAAGGTGCCGTGGAGCATAAAAAGAGTAGACGATTTCATAAAAACGGAAAGTGCCCTGAATCAGGTTACAGTCAAATGGAAGAGGTGCTCTGAATCAGAATGAAAAAATGTCTTTCAAGGACATACATCACTAACTTTAAAGTTGTGCAACTCTTTAAATTACTCACTGTCTCATGTCTGAAGTGAAGCCTCCCACATTATAGTTCTGTTCATTCTGTTCAGATTATCAGACAGAACAGACGCTTACGTGCTTTTCGTACGACACAGCTCATCATCTTATATTCAAGAAGAGTTTAGGAGAAAAGTCATGCACTTTAACAGCATAAAACAGAATAACAGAGCAGAATTGGCCCCTTAATAATGTCAGATAATCAGACTCGAGTTTGAGTTAATTAGCAGGTTAGTTAACAAAAAACAATGATGGTTATTAGAGAAGACATTTCAAAATAAAAGTTGATTTAATTTAGATTTTGTTTTAATGTAATTTAATTTCAGTTAAAAACAAACTGAATTCCATCATGTGGAACTAACATATCTCCTGCTCTAATGTCCTCACCCCAAAAATGCACAAACTAAACACCAGCACAGCTTTATGCTGCTGATTTTGTTAAAAAAAAACAAAAAAAAAAAACAAGCAGCACACTGTCCTTCCCCAGATCAGAAAAGATTGGGATAATATATAAAGTGGAAACAAAAACAGATTCTTACATTTACTTTGTCTTTTATGACTTTGCTGACAGTTTAAATCTCATTTCATCTGTAAATATACATACATTTGTTGATTGTGGGCTTGTATCACATAAAAAAGAGAAAAGATTGGACAATAAAGCTTTTACTACTTTGTAAAGTTAATTGTTGCCAGTAGCAACAGTATGAGGTCATTGTTGTCTCAACTTTCAGTTGAAAGTCTGTACATCATCTCCGTTGGGCTCAGAGAAAATCAGTTGAGACGATTTTGGATTATCTTGTTGATAAACACATGGACGTCCCTGGAAAAGATGCTGTCTTGAAGGCAACATATGTTGCTTTGGAACTTTAATGAGCTCGTCCGCATTAATGGTGCCATCATGGAAGAGTAAATGAGCTCCGCCAAGGGCGCTGACACAACCCCATCACAGATCTGGCTTTGGCACTTGTTGCTGATAACAGATTGGTTGATCTGTTTTGTCTTTGGTTTGGAGCCCAGAGCTCCATTTTGGACTATAAAAGATCTGGAACACGGATCCATGTGACCACAAAAACACATATGTACTGTGTGAGGGTCCATCGCAGACCAAAGTCAAAGTCAAAAGCACCTGCTGTTATATGTGCACTATAAAGAGTACAGTGCACATATTTTATTTGTTAATGCAACTCTGTTTTGTTGTACTTGGCCAATATTTTTTCCAGAATAATCCCTCATCCACGGTTATATTAGCTTTTACTGAATGACAGTTATTGATGCGGCGCTGTCCGAGTGATCAGAGATCACAAATGTCCAGTTCAAGCTCGAACCTTTGAGGCACTAATAAGAAATTTGCCAATCTCTTCCTCTTCTATTATATTTGTTGATAAAATAGTGATCTTCTTTTCATCCTTGATCCCCAAAGACTCAATTTGATTTTGAGTAACACCATGATTACTTCTTTACATCGCCTGCTTGAAATAATGTCTTTTATTCCTGTCATGTTTCCTCTATTTCCTTCCCAACACTAAATTGTGCATGTAATTGCAAATTTAAGATCACAGTTCTATTTTCTTTTAAAGGATAACATCCTCCTGAGACCAAGAGAAAAATATGTTTTGCTTTTTTTAATCACAGTTTAAGTATTGTGGTTTAAAGATTCGTTTTGAGTCAATATTTTTATTTTTAAATTCATTATTCATGTAGTTTTTATCGACTGTCCCTTGTAGTGAGCATCAGGTCTTGCTTTGTAGAGAACTTACTGTAAAATAACTATTTAGAGTTAAATAGAAGTCAAGTCGCAATAAATCATGAAATGGTACAACAGAAAGCAGTTTCTGGCTTTTGGAATCACACAAGAAACATTTTGCACTTGATGCATTTAACAAAGGTTTTGCATTTGCACCCCTCTCTTCTGCACAGTGATGCGTCCGCTGCCTCTAGCATCTTTGGCAAATGGAGAGCCCCATTTTTTAAATATTTATAACAGGGTGGAAGCAACTGTTGTAAAAAAAAAAAAAAAAAAAAAAAAAAGGAGAAGTATAAGGTTCATACGCTTCTAGCAGATGTATGAGTAAATGTGTAAATCAGGTCGGTCCTCAAGGGCCGGTGTCCTGCAGGTATTAGATGTCTCACTTCCTGATACAAATGACTGTGTCATTAACAGCGTTATTCAGACCTTGACCACAAGCTGAGGATGCCCATTAGTTAGAATCAGGTAGGCTGATGCCAGGAAACATCTAAAACCTGCAGGACACCGGCCCTTGAGGACTGACTTTGGACACCCCTGATGTAAATAAACAAGTAAATAGTTTGCCAAATCAGATTTTTAACTGATTGTGTCTGTGACCATGAGTGTGACCGAGCATCAATGCTGTAAACTAAATCTGCTGTCATTTCCTTTTTTAAACTCTAAACGTTTCTAAACCCTAACACATTGCTCCTGATCCAGAATAAATGACGGTGGACACTTATTAATCGTTTAGGCTCATCAACGGTTGCAGTTTCCTTCTCTGAGCTTCCAGCTTCCTCTTCTCTCTGACCCTCCTCTCCCTCATCCTCAGACAGCTCTGAATCAGGTCATTCCACCACACTTCTTGGAAAAAATCCTTTCAGCCTCATTTAGTGTACGTTCGCCTCACTCATCTCCTTTTGAAAGCCATTCATGGGAACACTGTAAGGGCGCCCTTAGAACAACTCAGTGTGTTCTTGCTCCATACTTACATGAACATGGTGTGTTGTTCTCTTAGATTGTTCTTAAGGTATTCATCCATCGGCAGTCTGACACAACTTTTTGTGTTTGTAGAAAATCTTGGACATGACCATCGACCTGGCCATGAACTTAGGGACGGGCTGTAAATGCTGGATTCTTATAGAGCTGCCTCAAGGAGGATGTAAGAAATGGTTGAAAAATTGTTCATAGAGTGTTCACAGCAGTTGGTACGGTTATTGTGACCAAGACTTAAGTCACGATGTTCACTGCAGAGACACTGAAAAAAATTGTTTTCAAAGGGTTCAAATTACTGTGGCTTTTTAAAAATCTTCCTAAATTGAAGTTAAGACCTTTATATAAAAGGGAAAAAAAATCATTTTTCGTGATACAAACAAGATATCAGCAAAAAAAAAAAAAAAAAAAAAGAGATGATGTGAAAGTTGAAATTGCTGCCATTTTGAAAAGACAGTTCAGGAGTTGTGAAAGTCCCACCCCTACATGTAGGACATCAAAAGGAAGCCCAGAATATCCTCTTTAAGGGACAAAAGGATTCAGATAGATTCAGTTATAGGCAGCTTGGAGGTCCTACACTCGTGTCCCCCACAGAGAACAAAAATGAATCTCAGGGTCTCTGGAATGTGCAACACAATGTCTCAATAGATATTTTTAAACTCTGTTCAAATACCCGTCAACTTTAGAATATGTATGAACAGTATTTTCTTCAGTCAGAGATTCTGCACAAAACTCCAGTTTAAAAGATATAGTTGCTTGTTTCTTCTCATCATTTGTCCTAATTTAGAGCGTTTGCTCACAAGCTGAGCTCCAACGGATGCTCCTTTTCTTGGCAGTCTTTAAAGCTCCTAAGTGCATCAGGGGATGTGTTAGCTTTTTTGAGCTGGAAGGATTTTGCCCAATATTTAATGAGGAACCTCTGTGTGCGTTTTGGGGATAAAGTGTGACAGCACAGCTCTGTATTTAATTAGATTGCCTGGATAAAGAGAGAGGTGGATTTTCAGCGCTCTTATCAGCACCGATCCAGGCTCCCACAGTGAAAACACTGAGATAAAGAGATTTAAGGAGTGTGACATCGCAAACACCGGTTTTCACAAAACCAGACACAGTTGTGTAATGTTGTCGAGGAGATTCATGCTGATCAGCACATGACCGCTTCCCCTTGAATTTTTGATGACACAGATCCCTTTTTTTAAATTTTATTAGCATGACGAAGTTCTCCTGTATATTTTAACAAGACTTGTTTCTACCTGGTTAAAGTGTGTTGTGTCAAGCCTGTAACGTTTCCCTCTCACAGAGGCAGAGACGTATCCAAACACGAAGCTGAACTTCGACCACAAACTGCAGGACTGGAGCTCTGAATCGGGCCTTATGACCTTTATCAGGTAAACAATTACCGGCCTCACGCGTGTGCACCCGGACACACACACACATTGCTTTCTGAGAGGTGTGTTTCCTCATTTAAATACTGGGTTTCAAGAATTTATTGATCCTGTTTCCTCTGTGCTCTCACATGTTAAAGACATGCAGACTTGGGGGATGATAAACACGCCGTCTCTGCAGCAGCTGTGCACGGCGTCTCAGTTAGTTTGTAATTGGTTGTCCTCGAGGTAAATGTGACACACAATTTACAATCCAATTAAGACTGAAACAGCCCCGGGCCTTTTTAGTTGCGGGGATTAGCGTACCCATGCAGTTAATTATTAACACAGTATACGAAAGCACCAACTCGGTTAAATTCGTTTGGAGTTCCTAAATTGAATTCAGTCTTATCATCAGTGTTCAAATATCCAATTGATGCATACGCTGCCTTTTCTATTTATTTTTTTTAATACCTTACAGTACCCAGTTAAAAACTGAGATTGTGAATCACTGTAATTATTGACACAGTAAACAAACACTTTAATGCATTTTAATTCATTCGGCTTCTATGTGAGGGCTCGAAACGCCGCCCTGGGGTGCACAACACATTTGGAGGGTGCATATTTACCCTCTCCATATATTTGATTTCTCCACCTTGTACAGTAGTTATAATGACAGCATTTCCTCCAATACAAATAGTTAGGAAATGTATAGATAGATGTCAGCATAAAATAGGTGTAAATGGCTTCTTTTCCTGCAAAATAATGCTCTTAATCTTATAAGGCGTTAATAAGGAAATGCGACATCAATATCCTGAGACTCAGGTTCATAAACAGTGCAATTCCTCATAAAAACTAGACACTATCAGACATAGTTACTAACTATCCACTGGACCCGTGCATGACGTAACAGCCAGGCAGAGTAAAATCCAACATCTGTCTTTTATTGCAGCTCACAGCTGATCGGTGCAAACAAATTCAAAGTTTGAGGTATACAGGGATTAACACTCCAGTCAGGACAGACGAGGGTTAAACAGAAGACCAAAGCACGAGAGAGAAGAACAGGGAACAACGGCGGGAACGCCAGCATGGCTAAGGTGATCTGGCAGAGGGAGATGGGGGAGCAGGGCAGTATTGTGGGTAATCAGCTGAAACAGACGGGCGATCGGGGAAAACAGGCTGCAGAAGGAGAAGGATCTGGAGGAAGAGGTGAGCAGAGGAAGCACAAGAAACACAGCGGGATGTGGATGAAAATAAAGAGCGAGAAGTAAACATAATCTGTTCAGTGGACCGAAACATCACATGAAGGCAGGTGATGGATAATGAAGCCTTCTGGGTAATTTCATTTGCTTGAATCCAATTAATGCTTGCTGCCTTTTCAAATTTTTCATGTTTTTACTCTCCTTTATTACTGTTCCACAACAAAGAATAACATATGTGGGATGTTAAAGATGGTTGCTGCCATTTTCTTTTGTTGCTTTCTACTTTAAATGAGTTTACTTTTTGTTTTCAACATCCTACACAAGATCCAGAGGAAATAAACAGTTCTTCGCCGAGGGGTTAAAGTTCAAACACCAACTTCATAACGAAGAGCAATAATGTTGAAAACACTTTTTACTTGTTTTCCTGACAATTTCACGACAAAACAACTGAAGGAAATTCATGTTTTTAGAGAAATGACCTGAGCAGGATGTATGTTATCGTCAATGTCCACTGCAGAAATATATATGTAAATGAAAACAGAGTAAATAAATATTTAGAGATTTAAAGAGCAAACTCAGCTAAACTATTAGCTATACTATAAATATATTTAAGTTCAGGCATACATGATAATATTAATAAAATAGACAATACAGTGCTAATAATATAAAAAATTAGTTATTATAAACTAAATTCATTTTTACACATTTAACTAAAGTCAAATATATCTGATCTTTTGTGTTTTCCTTAAATATCTATAAACATAAGAAGAAAAAAATCCTTCACTGTGATGTTTATCCATATAAGATCAGGCTAGATGTTTTTAGATATTTTTTTTTCCCTTTTCTATGCCATATATAGTCACATGAGAAATAAATCACACCATATTTCAGTTCTTTCCTTTTATGTATCAAAATGTAATCCAAAAAATCCAAGTAAAACAGAAACAAGGATATAACAAAGTACATAGTTGCTGTTTCCTTTGAGTTAAGAGTGCTCTACAAGGGCACTTGATTAATTGATCATCATTAGGTGTGATCACCTCCTTAAAAGCACACATTTGATCATTTATTTAACATAGAACATTTGAGTTTGTGTTAACACAGTGCCAAGGAGGAAAGATATCATCAGAGAAGCAATCCTTACAGTCTATCATTCTACAGCGAGAACTTTGCCAAACTTCCCAGAAACAAATGTCCCAATAAGTTCACACAGATATCTATCTATATATATCTATATCTATATACATATATATACACACACACACTCACACATATGTGTATATAT
>JAOWBL010005450.1:0-10213 GCA_028564865.1 Zenarchopterus dispar
CGTTACATCAGAGCAACTTCCTAGCCTGTAAACCTGTTTACTGGCAATGGCAATAAAGTGATTCTGATTCTGATTCTATATGTGACACACACATAGCTGAACTAGTTTAAAGGAGGTTGTTTTTGTTGTGTACCATCACTGTGTTTCATTATTGATTGGTATTAAGTATATCCATGTTGTGATGAGAATTCCAGAAAGCAAACAGGATGAGATCCTTATTTGCAAGCTAGTATGACTGATCCTAAATGAATTAAATCATGAATATCCTTCAGCAGCAGGTGATTAAATGTCTAATGTGTGCACCCTGGGCTTAGAGGGATTTATCTAGCACAGCTTGATCTTCAGTAGAAATAAGTGGTTTTTAAATTTAGTCCTTCATCTTTATTCCAAGCTCTGAAGTGCTTGTGTTTCAGAGAAATTTCACAGACCTCAAAAATGAGGAGGAAATCTCTTACACATGTCCAAACATGTCATTTCTCCTCCAGACTAATAGGGGTTCGGGAACATTTATATTCAGTTTGCTGCTTCATCTTATGACAATGCTCTTTCCTATTTAAAGTCTGTTTAAAGTGCTTTTGGTTGGTGGGGGGCAGTGAACTTCTGCAGCTCCGGTGCTTGCCAGAAAAAGTCAATTGTTCCTAGTGATACAAAAGTGGAGCTAAATAGATCCACGTGGATTCAGTGAGCAGCAGTGTGTGGGAGAAAAGTGCGGGAAAGTGCAGCAAACTTTTTTCAGTTTGCTCTATTTCACCACCCTCCTGCTGACTGAGCAAGCCTGGGCTGTCTGTAAAGTCTGCTCCAGAGAAACATGTGGGATTAATTTAGACCTCCAGCCTCTCCTTCCTTGGGTGACTCCACCCTGTTTCTCATGTTGTTTTGCCAGAGGGAGGCCATGACTGGTAATAAGCAGAGATGGAGCTCTGCGTCTTAACACCCTCAGTCACAGTGACTTTTTGACAGATCAAGGAGTCTGTGGAGGTGAGGCTTCAGGCATTCAAAAGAGTAAAAGTGCATCGATCTTTGAGACAGAGAGGAAGATAAGCAGACAGGCTTTGAGAGTAGGAGGGCAGGTCTTCCTTAACCTTGCTGTTTTTTGAATTGAGTCTGCAGAGGTACAGCAGAACAGGCACAGCAGACAAAGCCGACTGTCACCAATCTGCACAGTAGAGGGCAAACTGGACATCAGCATTCTTGACTTAAAGCCGATGATTTTTAGAAGTTTTATTAGATGAAATATCACTTCCTAATATTCTGATGACTGTGACACTGCACAGTGACATCACAGCTCTAGATCAGAGAAAAACCATTCTGCTTCTCCACTTTTATCTTCACCTGCCTTCACATTATGTTGTATTTACTGTTACTCTAAAGCGGCTAGACAAAGCTGTTAAACTGATCGTAAAAGAGGTACACCCCATAGAAGAAGAGGGGACTTGGAGTGGCTGACTCCACCTCCTAAAAAACATCCTCTATAAACAGAGCTGCAAGGACATGATTGCAAAGGAACCTTTTGTACTGTATCTTTTTGATATTGTTACTGACTATGTTGCATATTGAGATATCAGGAAACTGTATCAACATGCAGAAAGGTAAGATGCCTTATGAAAGCTACACGGATGTGAAAGATTTCACCATTTCTGATTAATAGCAGACTTTGCATTTCCACTTGTTTGTTTTTCTCCCTCATAATTCATTGTGTGGTCTGCTCTTGTGCCTCTCCTTGGATTTGTTTCCACAAACAGCAGGCAGTTGTTTAAAGAACCTCCTAAAAACCAACAGCTACATCAGCTACCTGCCCAGCCCTGAACAACAGGCAAAGTTAATAGTCTGATATGTGGAGCCGGTAAAATCAGGGCTAAAAGCACTCCAAATTCTGGATTTGCATGTACCAGGTGTGCAGCAACGTGGATCAAGCTTAAAGCTCATGTTGCAGTCGTTTGCAAACACCATCAGGTGTCAGAAAAAAAAAAATCATATAATGCAGGTTTAAGTGACAGGGGGGAAAAAGCATGTCACATATAACCAACATACCAAGCTAATACAGTTTTATTACCAAATATCCATGTGTGTGGATAAAGTGACCTTCTCTTTGAAGCCATGGATTCAGGGGGGGCTCCCACTAGTCTAGGCTCTGTTACATTGCACCAGTTCCCTTTCTATTTCACTGTAGAGGTGAAATTATCCTGCACATCTGTTACAGGCTATTATTACACATCTCGCTCCGCAAGAACAGGAGTCTGTTTTAGATGAATAGTTATTAACACAGCTCAACTTCCCAACAACTGCAGTCTTAGATTGGACCATAGTACTAAGCACTGTAATGTCATACGTGCTGTGGCATTCAGGAAATTTGTAGATTTCAATTCTTATGGAAGAAGTAAAGCCTTGTGATTGTTTGGTTTTTAATTTTAGGGTAAAAATATTGTTTAATTAAGAAAAGATACAATTTTGTGGGGCATAAAATGAACGTCTACCTACAGCAGATTAATTTAGTATCACATAGAGTGAAATCCCAGGCATAGTTAGTCTCGGAGTTGGGAAGGCTTTTGGAGGTCGAACCACAGTTCATACTGATCTGCCTGTGGACTCGAATTTCCATCCAGGATTGTTTCAGTCAGTTATTTTTTTCCTTTTCTTTTCTTTTCCAAACTAGTGAAAGAGACCCAATGTGCAGCTTCTCCCTTTTATTACACATTCTGACTTTTTTATTTAACAGTATCTACGATTCTGAGCACATGCTTTGGATATTATCCATTTTCAGCAGATATAGTTATAGTTCTGCCTTTTGCTTAAAAGGACATGTTTGCCTTTTTAAACTTTGTAACTTTGAAAAAGAACCATCTTGGGAGTATGCACTTTAGCTTACATACAGAAACTCCAGCATTCTGGTGTGATAAGCTTACAGCCTACCTGGTCCACCTGGATATTTTGCTTGTTTTGCCTTCTTTCTTGTCAGATATTGACTCAAATTCTCCATTATGAAACTGTAACAAAGAGCCTGATCTTTCTGGTTAAACTCCTAATGTCAATATAACTGAAGCCAAACTGAAACAAAGCCAGCTAGGTCTTTGGTTCTGAGGGCCACGTTGCTCCAAATTAGGATCTTAGTCAAAGCCTTAATCCAACCTACGTTTGTTAGGGATCTAACTCACTGACCTGTTTGGAGGTTGACAGGTTAACAGTTTAAATAAAAGCTAATAGGAACAACAGATGTCCTTATTCTTGTGTTTTGCACAGTTCTCTGTTCTGGTACCATGAGCTTTCTCAGCAGTGTGAATGATGGCTAAAAATCCTGATTGAACTGATGTGGATTTGTTATCCCCCTCACTCAATCCATCTGAACCCAACTGTGTTAAAGGAGGGTCATGTTGAAACTGATATTGAAGGCACAAATTGACATTTACTGCTAATTTAGACTTTTATGATATGCCACATGAAATTGTAGACAACTACCATTGCTCAGAATAGCAGAAGTAGCTAATTTAATTGACATTTGATCAAATATTTGCCCAGCTTAGTGTCTCTCTTTCTGATTTAAACTCCACTTCAGTTCCACTTCACTGGCTAGAGTTTAGTTTTGTACCTCTTTGCACTATTCTCATGAGCACTCTGGCTTTTAACATCACTCAATATTGGGCATAATAACCTGTGAATATCAATTACTGGGTTTTGTTGACCTCTTTAGACCATGCAGAGCTCCACACCAAGTAACTGTCTTAATTCATAATTTACTTCAGGATTCTGTGCATCATCCTCCAGCTTGTGTTTTTTGTTGGGATGGCAGCTCGTGAATCGCCTTTTTGGGAGTTCTAATATTCCCAGAGTCTCAGGATCGAGTCTGCTCTGTTTGTCTTGAGGAAAATGATCTATTAGGATGTACTAATTTTTATCTTCTGTGTGACAGGCTCAATGTGCACCTATGGGTTTAGCTTGCCTGGTACAATCTAACTTGGTTTTAGTTAATGAAATGCTTCTGAACTGCAGACCTAATCTCTAACAAGCTTTGATATTTGTAATTTTTATAAGCTTGGACAAATTCTCTTGCAAACTGGGAAGTTCCCTCTGAGAATAATATCAGTAAGTCTCAGTTGAACCTTATGTTAAAGATTTTTTTTTGCCTAATTTTTCTCTTTATAAAGTCATAGGAGGAGTAAAAGGAAAGAAGTAATGATGTCTTCTGAGACAAATCCCAGTTTCTGTTTCTGTTGTGCAGTGAGAATGTAAACTTGAGTTATCAATAAGAAATTTTCAAAAAAAATGATGAAAACTGGGTTTAATCCTGTAACAGAAAGTAGTTTTTGCTCAATTTTCTTTGTCAGAAATTAGTCATTTTACAAAGTAGTAGGATGAGCTGGAGGAAAAGTGGGAGTCAACAAAACTGCTGAGCTATCAGAGAGCACACCTGGTGAAAGACGAACACACACAAGTGCCCAAGTGCAAACATAGTTGAGACGTCAAATTTTTAGACTGGATCTGAGAAAAAAAAATGACAGCTCAACTCTGGTTGTGATGGGCCAAGCATCAGAGTTGTTGTGTCTGGGGTGACTGAAAAAAAAAAAGGTCTCCTCCTTAGCAGGAGGTGGAGCAGACTGCGACAGCATCTGTCTGAGAAGTCTGCTTTCATGTACCACCAGTCAGTTGTCGTGGCAGCCAGGATGAGAAAACATGCACGGACAATCAATGCTGAGCCTAAAAGAAAACATAAGATCCAGCGTCTGTGCATCAGCTTTGTGTTTTTATTTTAGATTCCTACAAAGTGCATTTATATCCTCATTAAAGCAGATCATATTGAATCAAAACTCCTCTACCCCTTTTTGCAGCCAGTAAAAGCTCAGTCTCTCATTTGCAACCACTAAAAGTGTATTTAGACATTTTAAAAAATAGGATAAATTTATAGTACATAACAAAAAGACAGTATTTGTGTAAGCTCTACAATGAAAGCTCTTTGCAAAACATATATTAAATACAGATAATCAAAACTACTGTGAGAAATTTGACATCCAGTGTGACAAACATTTAGTTTCTTGGTGGGAAGGAAAAGCTATGCAAATAGCACATAGAATGCACTACACCACACTCATGCTTGTTAACATATTTCCACATGAATTAGTGTTGTAACTCTCCTGGGATTTATTTTATTTTTTACATCACAGAACAGAACTGATTTCAGCAGAGAAAGTAGACCCCAAGTAGTACTACTTTGGCTCAACCTGCCCTCTGTCAACCAAATCAGGTGATCTGAGCCATATGGCAGTGGAAAAGCAGGTTGACTCTCTGGGTCATGCTGCAGGTCATGTCAGAGCTTGCCCTGACCTCACATCTCATGCACATTTACAAAGACAAGGTACTTTGATTCAGTCATATATTTTAAGGCCCAATCAAACCTTGTAATGGCACGTATTCTGCAGACTTTTAAGACCAGTCCTGATTTGCAAGTAAATTTACTGTGGCTGAAGAAAAACTTCTACCATGGTACTGTGACAATGCACATGTTTGTGTTGGACTAAAACAAGGACTTCTATATAGCCAGCAGGATCAGAATTCAGTATCGACGCATGATGTGTGCCACACTGATGAAATGGCTGGGAGGGAGGCCGCTGGTGGTGCTGCCTCCACATTTTTCAAGCCCTGTCGAGATGATGCCTGCTAGCGCCTGCTACCTAATGAAGCCTGGGCAGAATGAGACCGAGCATTGATGTCCTTTCCAATGGGTTATGCATGAAGCAGGAGCTAATTATATTCTATACACGACACAGAAAAGAAAGTTTAAGAAGTTGTCTGTTGGACATGGTCATCAAGCTCATCTAGCTCTGCCAAAAAAAAAAAAAAAAAAAGTCCAGAGAGGTTTAGAGATGATGCAGCAATATTAATGAAAGAAAGTTTATAAAACAGTCATTGTAGTAGTCATCTGTCTTAAGTGTGTACTAGGATATAAAAAAAAGACTTTCCTTGGGAATTAACAGGAATATAGGGGATTGTTAAAAATAAGACATGGGAATTAATGTGAATAAACTGAAAATTTGCAGAACTGCATAACCTTGGTAAGAAACAATCAGAATTAATACTAATGGTGTTGAATTTATACCCTGTGCATTCTTGAGTCATATATCCAGTAAGGCATATTTTGATGGTACTACTAGAGGTTTTTTGTTATAGAGGTTTGTTGGTGTTCATTGAGACTTTTACTATTTTTGTCCTGCATCTTTTGTAAATAATTTTAAAATTTTGTTTGACTACCTGTAAATCTGTGCATGGCTTTGCATAATACCATGGACATGGCATTGGTAAATCAGCAGATTTCCAGCAATTCAGTGAAAGATTTCTGGAAATTTACCTGAGATTTTCTGCCCACTTGGTACTCCAATATGAGTATACATTTTTCTCCCAGACACTTCTAAAGACACAAGGCTGCAGCTGTCTCGATCTGCCCTGAATACAGACCTTTAATAGTCATTTAGGATTTATTACTTGGCCGTTACAAGTATGTTACTGTTCTACATTTGGTGTGTGTGTTAAAGTTCCGAGGGCCAGTGACAAGGGCTGCCATTCAGGCTCTTCAGTCTACTCATCTACAATCTGTTCTCATTTCCAGGCTAAGTGGTGACCGAGTGAAGCCTATTTTTAATTTCTCCTGTGTAACTGGAGCACAGTTCTCTCTCTCTTACTGAAATGAGTAACATGAGTAGCAGGACTAACAGGCAGGTAGCTGCCAATCAACAGTTATGCTCTACTTGCTTACTTTACTTTTTCTGTAGCACTCAAATGGATTCGGGGAAGTCAAGGGTAAATTTAATACCCGACAGTTTGGGGTTTTGCTCTTAACTATAAATGTTGCTGCAGGGAGTGTTTATACATTTACAATCTTAGTAGACCTCAATGACTGCTTATCTTTAAACTAAATCCAGCTGTGATTTTTTTTTTCTCTCTCTTTTTTTTTTTTAAAACTACCTTTCCATGTGTACAGCTCAAGAGCAGGGGATGGGGGGTTGAGAGGGTGGGAGAGCCGGAGGAACATTCTCAGTGTGTCAGGAACAAGAAACTCTCAAGATGCTCTGGAGTCTTAAGATTAATTTCTGATTTTGTAAACATTTACTTCTTGACTGTACCTGGAGCCGTTAAAACTGGCATATGTGGCATTCTCATTTGCTTGACGTCAGATCACCTAGTGATCACTGGCCTTCTCGTGGAGCGTACATGTGCTCTTGGGTGTGAATAAGGCAGATGGCCCGGGTGCTTAAGTCAGGAAGTACCCTGTTGATGACACCTTTGCGTCATGGGCATGGATTGTGCACCCAGTACTTTGTGTGTACACATGTTGATCATGTAATGTAAAGCTGAGGTCAGGTCAGACTCAACTAGATTGGATAAACTAGTTGATTTGATTGTATTAGACTCTAAGTGTTTACTGTCCTAGAGAAAAGCCTCAGAATTAAGGGGCAACCTGCGCATTTGTCTTCTTGAATGCACCTTGCATATTACTGATATTGGTTCTGAGTTTTAAAGCATAACTAACAACAAAAAAGACATTTGTTGAGAAGGACATAGTAGTATTGAAGTACATTTTTATTCAGCTTTTTTACAGTGACATGGCAGTGTATTAATGACTTTGAAATAAGCTATCACTCCCGTGTTCTTTGTAATGAATTATGATGTGGCAGAGTGGTTCACTGATGTGATTTTAATAGGTTTAGGGCTCAATGGAGCAATACTCCGTAGCAGAATAGCCTATATTAAGCTGGGAGGATGCAGGCCATGTCAGCACAATCAGTGGTTTCTGTTGTTTCACTGAACTTGCTGATTTAGGAAATATGTAAAAAGCCTACTGAATTTAAGGCTGCTAGATGTGAAGATGTGGATCTTATTCCACTTAAAGAGATTTGTGTACTTGATAACATGCAGTCCTTTCTGCCAATGCTTCCAGATTAGAGAGATCAAAGTCAGTCATTGAAGAAATTCCTAAAAACATCTTTTAAACATTTTGTCAAATGGTAAAAACACACACCTTCATGAAGTCAAGTTGGTCATGGCTTCTGGAATGATCTTGTGGCTTCTTGTTAAATTAAGACATTTTTGCACTTCAGCCCAGCACAATTTGAAGCAGTTTGAGTATTGTTGATATCCTAATCTGTATGTAATAAAAGTAGGTCCTCTGAACTCCTTTTTGTGTCTCGAGTATTGTTGCTGGTCTCTCCTGTCTCTTTGGATGCCTGATTGGGGTTGCATGGTCCTTCAGCTGACAGAGACTGTGTCCCGTGTCCCAGTATTGACTCAGGAGCAGAAGATTGGGGGTCTGCAGAAAGCTGTTCTCCTTGCAAAGGCCATTACCCAGTCTAGTGCGCTTTGTGTACTGCACATGCACAGTGTCACTACTTAACAGCTTGGGGAGAGCATATACTTGCCACCAACATGGGAACACATTTCCAAGAGAGCTTCACACATTAGTAAACTACTACGTTTAGCCATTTGTTGCAGACACACACCTACTCTACGCATTTATACATACACATACAGCATCTGATAATCATGAATTATCCGAGCGTGCTTGGGGGGGGAAACAAAAACACTGACAGCTGGTGAGATTGAATGCTGCTGAATAGGAAATGATTTGGAACATTTTGTCCTACACTTCTCTGAATGAATAAAATAATGCATAACTAAAGCCAGTTGAGGCACAATAATAGCTCAGATATTTTATTTTGAAGGGAGAATTAGGTTAACTGATGGGAGTCTAAAAAATCCCTACAGTAAGCACAATTATCTCTCTTGTTTTCCTGTATAAAATAAATAACATAAAAATCAAACCTTGCAGGTGGCATTTAGAAGCAGCGATTGGGGTTACTGTATAATTGATATTTCCAAAGCTCTTTACAAATCCTATATAAAATGCATGAAAATGGGTTTTACAACCTTTAACCTTTACTTTTAGTCGGTCTCTATTAAAGCTGGCAGTGCCTCAGTTTGGTGGCTGTTGATTGCTACAGAGGATGACCCTGTTCAAACTGCAGACACCAGGACCTTCTTTTTGGTTCACATATTTTGACTTAATGGTGAAAACAAATGGATACTTGCTTTTATGGGCTGTTAGTGAGTCAATCAGTAGTGTAGCTGCGTCTCTGAGTTCTTCAGGTTGTCTGACACCTGCTTAATGGTTTTAAATCATTCTCTTGTTTAGTCAAGCTGGTCAGCTTGTAATTGTAACATCTATTTTGAAAATGTCAGCAGACTGGAAGCCCCAACATCCCCTTGTGTTTTGATGCTGACATGAGGCTGTTGTGTTTTATTAAAGTGACCCCTCAGGGCAGAGGTGAGCATTGAGACAAGCAGAGAAGTCGAGTCAGCATTAAAGGACACGCATTATGCCTTTTGTTCAACAGCTGACAACGTTTCCTGAGGCTGTGATGAAACATTTGTGTCTAAATTCCACAGTGATGTAGTACAAAAGTATCTTTGTCATCCATGTCTTTGCAGCTGTGTTCATAGCAGCCAGATTTACAAGGTGAAGTCAGCTTCTCTGCACTGCTCTTATGGGGGATTTGCTCCATTAAACCTTTGCACCTCTCTTTTCTGAAAGATGGGGAAGCTGGGTAGTTCTGGTCTGACCTGGGTGTGTGATGTCATGACGAACTCTGCAAATAAGAACATCTCAATAATAATGTATATTCAAACTAAAGCCATGTCCACTTTAGTCTGTTTTTGTTAAGTGTAAAATATTTTGGTATCCACACTACAACATCAAAATTAACCTTTTAAGGAAAACATGTTTTGATTGGCCATCATGCCCCTTTCAAATTTGTAAATGCAGCTTGTGTGCTTTAAAGTGATTGGACTAAACAAAAAGCACTTTTAGGTACAGATCTGGCTTTATGAGTTGTTCTTCTGGGTCACTGCATATCCTTAAAATCTCACATCATGTGCCCCAGAAGAACAACACACACACACAGTGTGTTGTTTTGTGACATAATGTTAGTTAGACTTTTATTTTGATGGGAAGACTTTTATTTTATTGTCCATTACGTTCTTTTCCTGTCCGTTACAAAGGTAGCAAACTAATCCAACCGCAAGTTTTTTACGTCTAATACATTTCATCCTGTAAATGTCACAGAAGCAATGTTGTGAGTACATGTCATAATTATTCCAACAGTTTGTACATTTATTTAGTTAATATTGAGATACGTAATTACAAGTTAGGAGTTATTTTAATTTTTATGTTCTG
>JAOWBL010005451.1:0-10212 GCA_028564865.1 Zenarchopterus dispar
CTATTAATCCTGATACACATTAACTCAGACATTTACTTCTCAGACTGCTAAAAGGTTTGATAGGGGCATTTGGTACAAACACACACACACACACACAAACACACACATATGTACAGAGGTAGCACGGCGAGATGACCACTCTCCTAAATTTATCCATCGTGGATGGATTCCAAACCTATCTCTGCACATGGGGACAAATGGGCACCAAGTTCAAAGCTTTAAAGTGGTTTCATCAGCACAGAAAATCTGCTTTATCACTTTAATGAGCCTGTTGGCAACAGCACTTACTGCTGTCAAATAAAAGCAAAAAATCCTGCAGCCCTAATGCAGCAAAAACATAGACTGAGAAATATACTGTTAATATTTGAATAAATCCATTTTTTTCCCCTCTCCCTTTCGACATCTATTAGAAAACGATGTGGCCACACAACCACAAGCTTAGACTGGCTGGCCAAAATTTTTTTATATGAAAGAGAATTAGTTCCCACCAGAAACAAGTCCTGCTGTAAGCTCCAAACGGTGAGATCACATTTTAATCACTAAAAAAAGCAGAGACAGATAAGAGATTTGAGTAACAACAGCTGAACACAACACAGATTTGAGTTTTTTTTCCCCTGATGATAATGACTTTGCTATGTTTGATACACAGTTTATGCTTGATACTGTGCAGACTTACGTGATGTTTAACAAGTACTGATTATTTTGGTAAGTGCGTCATATGTGGTCTGTGTTCTGTGTTTCTGTGTATGTGCATGTGTGTCCGTGCTCCTCCACTCCCCTCTGACAAACTGAGGCCCAATTTCAGGGAGCAAAACTTACTGTACTCACTTTCACCGCTTCTTTTCTCTCCAACTATAAAACCTTATTTAAAAAAAAAAAAAAACTTCTATTGACAAACTAAAACATAAACACTGACTTGCTCATTTTTCCACTGACATATAGTACATGCAAAATGATAGCAGAATTGGAAAACAGTTATGTTTTCATGTAAACAAAATGCACTCAAATAGTGGTAGTTATAATAAACCTTAATTCTTCACCAAATGCAGAGTGGAAGCATTTCCTCATCCAAGTGAAGTATAATTGGGAATACAAAACAGACAAAGTAGTGAAAAGCATCAGGGACCCTTTAAGATTTGTTTGGATGCAAAACAACGAGCTCAGGCAACCAGCTGTAGATTCATGTGACCAGGCAACCTGACTGCTGGGAAAAGCATCTGGAGCCCACAGCATCGGCTTCCACAAATAACACAGAACACAGAAAAGCTGAGAGGAAGAGGTGTTGAGAGGGGAGCTGCATGTAAATGGTCCAGACCTTTAGTTCATGAAAGAGTGAGGCTGGTAGTTTCCTGCATTTGTGCCGAGAGCCTACATTGGTTGTGACTCCCCTCCTCTTTTTTTTTTCAGTTATAGCTTTTTTTCCGCCCACTCTTTTCCTCACAATTGGCAGCAAACTTCCTGAGGGTTAACAGAGGGAGTGAGACTTGGCAGCGCTTACATAAACCCTGGCCCACAGCTCACCGACAGCCTTAGAGCTTTTCACTTACTACCATCAATTTTCAGTCTCAATTAGTGACAATAATAATTGAACGGTGCACATATTTATTGTATTATACAAGCAAACGTTATCCTGTTTAATTTCCAGTTCTAATTAATACCTCAGAAACAGCACAAGCAGATAACAAAGACCTCTCATCTCCTTCCAGCAGCTTGGTCTTAATTTAGTCTGGAAGTTCCAAACGTTCATCATCACCAAAATGCAGGCATGCCCACATCCTCATACAAGAGGGGCCATGGTGAATGGGATCAACAAATCAAACCAATGCCTGGCGAAGCTGTCAAATCAACCGCTACTCCCTCCTCCTCCTCATCTGATTAACCACCAAACCACATGTCATGTCACGAATCAGAACTTCAAAACCTGCACTGTATCTCTGTATCTCTTATTCAACCCTAAATTATTATTAAAGACACAGCTAGAGAGAGAAGGTGAGGCTATAAAGGGTAGAAAGAGAGGGTTACACATGAAACACGGGCATGAAGGTGGTAGCGAGGTCTCGAGCTAAAGAGAGAGGGTAGCAAGTCTGCGACCAGAGAAAAGGATTCAACCTTTTAACATTAAAAAAAACGAGGAGACTGGCCCCTACAGTGACCATAAGGAGACAATAGCATGAAAAATAAAAATGAGAAAATTAAGACTGTGAAAAGAAACTAGTAGAAGAAGTTTGGGGTGTCTTATTACTTTTTTTTTTAATGCCAAGAGTTAGATAGTGAACAAAAGAAGGAGAAAGGGCATCTCAGATCCTATAATATGTTTATAGAAGTGAGGGGAAAAAAAACACTCAGCAAAGATCAAATGCGCTCTTATTACAAACATTTTGACACCAATTTTCCTCCTAATAGTAAAAAAGAAATGCCTGCTGGGTGACTCTTAAGTAACTTGTGTTTGAGTGTCAGAATGAACTCCTTGGCACCATGAAACTCAAACAGAAAGCGGCTGGATACTATTTTACAAGAGTCTGGGTTATGTGCAGCCTGAAATTAGTGGTAGTCACTGTGGTGGGGACCTACTGTAAGATCCCTTAATTTAAAAACCAGAATCAAAGTCCTCAACACATAAATGATACAGTGCCATATCATGAATTATATTAAACTACTCAGATTTGTTATTACATATGGCCTTTTAAATAACCATTGAAAACGAACTCAACTTCAAGTGAACCTCAAGTATAAGATTATGATCACATGTCCATGTGACACTTTTTTTTTAAACAATGGGGAAACTAAATTAAACACATGAACAAAAAATTACAAATGTGACTAAGGTTTCAAAGTGTGCCAACTTTGGGTTGACGACAAGCTATAAGATTGGAGAGTTAGCTAGATTTCACTTTGTGACAAATGGACAGGAGCTAAAATAGCTCTATGGTTTTTTCTCACAATTGTGCTCTGAGGTCTTCAGAAAAATCCTCCCTGCAGATCTTTTACTGGGCACAGGTTCATATCCTTCTCCTTTCAGAAATAGTAGAAAGACTGTGAGAGAGCTACACACAGGAAACATCTGGAAAAAATCAAGCCCTAGAAAGAAGAGGACCACAGGAAAAAAAAAAAAAGGGATGAAGGCTCAACCACAGGTTACAACCAGATCCAGGCTCTGTGAGGTCTGCAGAAAGCCAGTATAAATGTACACAATACATATACTCTCACAAGTTTATGCTTTAGTAGCTGTCCGTACAAATTGAAAATAAAATTTGGACAAAATAATTTAAACCCCAAGGAAATGTACCTCAAGAGACATCTTCTAAAGAGTATTATGGTTATTGGAAAATACCCCATGTAAAATTATTCATCATGCATATGTATTATTGTGTTATCAAAGCTGGGGCAGACTGGATGAGAGAACAGCCACACAAAGGCCAAGGAAACAACCTCATGATGCACATACTGGAAGAAATAACTCTATAATGCCTTTCCACAGAAACTCATTACATAAATAGTGGCTTATGGAAAAGAAGAAGAAGAAAAGCAAGAGCATAACAATTATTTCCTCAGCCCTGGGCACACATATATACAAACACAAACTCTTCCTCTCCTCTTTTCTCTCCATTTGGCCCCTGGTGAAACCTCCATGAGAACATACTACTGCTAGAGTTCCCAGTAGAGAGCAGCTGCAGCCTCTTTTTTTTTTCTTTTAGGTCACTATATGAAGTAGGGTTACACAATAATGCAAAGCATGCAGTATGCAATATTATAGTTAAAACTTGCTATAGCAGTATGACCTGTGATATATAAACCAGGGCCCTACAGTGCTTCTGCTTTGAAGCTAAAATTGTCCTTAGGCAAAAAATTTGAGGCATTAATTGTATCATAACAACATAGTTTTGTTAAGATGATGAAATAAGTAAACAAACTACAACTACTGCAATAGCAACAACACTTTGCATATATTAGAATCTAGAGTGGTTGATGAAATACATTGACAGGGTGTGAATGAAAGGCCCCTAAAAAACAGAAAGCCTTTTATTACTTTTTTTGTTCTTGTCTTTGCAATAATGAGCATGTTGATGTTACGATAACAATAACTTTTTAAAATATTGTGCAGCCCTAATACCAGTACTGTAACATTCGAAAGTAATGAAGCAAAAATGTAATACAGATTAAATACTTAGATCTTCAAGCCCTGTTACTGATTTGATTTTTTTCTTATATAGTGTAATAAAAGAGAAATGTAAATTCAGTCTTATATCAAAGAAGGACATGATCTGGTGAAAATCTGATATCACGTCAGTTTATCAGATAGTTGCAGCCTAACTTGGCAGTTCTTTTTGTTGGTAGTTTATTAAACAAACTTTTTGATAGAAACAAACCTTTATTCAAACACACTTTGTTCTATACTATGAGATTTTGCCTGTTTTTCTATAGTCCAATTTACACAAGTAGTTTATTTCAACCCTGTAGCACCTTTTTTTCTGCACTGCTGGGCTGTGTGAAAGGAACAGGAGATGGAACAGTGTAACATTACGTTCTACATCTTTATAACTCTGTCAGGTCATAACAACGCCGTAGTGGGGAAATGAATGCTTTGTGAATTGGTTTTACAAAAAGAAGTAATGGAGACATGAGGATGGATGCAAAACTGTGCAGAAGATGAAGTCAATCCATTTATGAGGACGATTGCTCAAAAGGAAAAGATGCAACAAAAAAATAAAAAAATAAACACCGGACCACCACCTGCTGAAGCCGGCCAACATCTCTCTCCAGCTGAGGCTCCCTCCTCCAGCTGTGGTAACAGAGAAAACTCTACAAGCGACAGGGAAAATGAGGCCAGCACAGCTGTGTGTGTCCTGCATAAACAACCAGGTAGAAATTTCATTTTTATTGCTTTTTTAGCACTTTGTTTCAACACTGTGACTTGTCGCCAACTGTAGGCAAAGAAGTATTGAAAAGGGGGCGTCTTTAGATTGCGAAGCACATAATGCTTTATGAAAGAACATACTTGGGAGGGAATATTGCACCTTCTGGGGATCACTGTGAATACACAACTGAAGAATGGAGGTAGGTCTCCAGTATATCTTTAAAGTGTGATCACTGTGTGAAAGTGGCTTATGTCTCTAGCTCTCACGTTCAAGCAGGAATGAAACAGCCGAGGATTTTTAAACTGGCGAGTCTACAAGTGGAGTGGCGAGCAGGCAAACAGGCGGCAGCAAGCTTCCAGCCCGCAAGCTCCAGTGGACAGGATAAGGCTTCTTTGTTCAAGACTCCTCCTACTCCTCAGAGAAAATGAGAAAGTAGTCCCTGTCGCCTGATCTCACCCCACAGACACACACAAGCACACATACAGATGATCTTCGATGGGAAAGCACACAAGCGTGCATAGACAACAGACATGACACATGTGCATACTTTCATGAACAGATGCAAACACAAAACAGGCGGAGATCACTCCCATATTTGAGCCTAGAAAGAACTAGGATTGTCAATATCTTTCATACTTTTTTCTATATTGTGATATAAACCAACTTTAACTGACGTCATAGTAGAAAATTTGATAAATGTGCTTATAAACCCAAAACTAAAAATAGCCTTGAAAACATGGGCTGCTAATCAGGGCAAAATCAGTTCATCAGTCTTCATTTATTTATTTTCAATTTTGCCTCATTAAAACCCTGAGTTGGTTCAGAAATTATTCTTCCTCCTCTAGCCTAAACAAGTTACTTCCTCTGACTTTGACTTGTTGAGATTAGACAACAAAGGAAACTTGAACGCCCACCTTTTCTAGCCCCACCTAGAATCAGGGGTGTCAGGTGTCTGTGTCCGCAAACACCAAAAACACAGATGAGTTTACAAGCAAAAGAAATACCAGCAAATGCAGTTTGACACAAACACGTATGATTTTACAACCTATACAGTAAGCAAAGAATCACCCATTTGAACAGAAAGAATCAAAAGCCTCTAAACATGCAACAAACAGTCAACCCAAAAAAAAAAAAAAAAAAAAATCTAACTGCACAGACAGAAAGTCAGAAAAATCCAAGTGCCAGTTTAGGACAGATTACCATCTCAAGACATTTAGTGTGTGTGTGTGTATGTGTGTGCATGAGTGCACATATTTAGCAAGGGTTCATTTTGTGGTTTTTAGTCTGGCCATCTCCAAAGTACTAAGTCCATCATTTTCAAATAAAGCTTAATCACTTTTGTGAGAAAGGCCACATGGGTTAAATCAAAGCAGAGGAAAAAAGTAGTGAGTCAAATTTCAAGTTTCAACAATTCACTCAACAGTTACTTTTACCAGGAAAAATAATACCCTCAGAGAAATCGCAAATCAAATTAATAAAAAAGAAACCTCTGGCATCAACCTAGGGGAATTTCATCTCCAGGGTGAGTCCATATGAATGGGAACTAGACAGCTCTACTTTTGCTCCGATGCTGAACTCAATGTTATGATTAAAATGCAGATTAAATAAGGGGATTACGGCTTTTGTCTAAGGAACAAACAGCCTGAAAAGCTTTAACTATTCCAGATTTGCATCAGCTTTATTTTTGAGAGACTTTATTAGATGGGGCTATGAGACATAATAAAGCCGATGTGACAATAAGTCCTTTTATGCTTTGGCACAAAGACTTACAAAGTAGCATTCAACTCGTGATGCACAAGTGGGAGCATTTGCTTATGAATGCATGCAGAAGTCAACCACACGGTGTAAATATAATGTATCACACAGTAGAAAAGCCTCAGAGACAACAGAAGAGTACACAAAGTGAAAGATGGATTTACTGCCTTGTTTTCACCGAGTTTCATGTTAATTCTCCTACAGCCATCACATCCATAACAGAAAACAAGCTCACTCTGCACAAATGTCAAGACACGTGAGCTAATCCTTTGTTATGTGAGCCCTGATGGTCACAAGATTGAGGAATGACCCATACCATTTATGCCACTAAAACTCAGTATGTAACCCAAAGCATTGCTACCCCAGGAAACGCCAGTCTCTTACTCTGGGGAAAAAAAAAAAAAAAAAAGATAAAAGCCTGTGTTCTCAACAGCAGCTGGGTGCTATTTTTATGTGGCATGTAAAGTATTAAATGAACTATACTGCGCAACAGTGACAATATGCAACATAAAGGTAATTTCCAGATAAGTGATTATTATAACTCCCTTCTCCAAATCATTGTCATCTATATAAATTAATAATGATCCAGGTTTTCATTTGTCTTAAAAATTCAAAGATGTTTAAGTCCTCAATAGCTATTAGCTTCTGTAACTTTACTGAGCATAAATCATACCAGGAACCACATGTACAGTCACACATGCATCATTTCATTTGTGCACGCTACATTAAATCACAACAGCCACACTCTATTCTACACCAGCTTTCAGACCATCCACTGTTTTATCTACTGTGTCCCATTTTGTCACCTCATTATTCATACTGGTTGAAAAGTGTAAATCTGGCTGTACTAGCATGCTTGAGAAACTGCAGAGCTCTACCTAACACCTCCTTGCCTGCCTGCAATAAATAGCAACGGCTGGCGTCCTGTGACTGTCTCAGTAATTACTGCCTCTAACTCCACTCCCCTCAGCCCATGCAGCCCTTCACCAGCAACAAGCACTCCAGATTCACTGGAATCCCTGTAAGTGGGAATGCGGAAACATTGAGAGTAATCATTCTGGCGTGCAGACCCTATTTCCAAGCTTCCAGAAATCTGCAGCTGTAAGTTTTGTAAATTGCTGCAGAGTCAAACCTGGAGTCCAACACAGGACTTCTGGAAAAAAAAAAAAACAGTTGGTGCGCCTTTACACATAGCTAACAAAAACATTTTCATGCACAGGCAAAATACAAAAAAATAAAATAAATACAAAGGGAGCAGTTCTGTGAATATAAACAGTAAGTCCAGCTTTTGGTAAGGTAGAGAGTGTGAAAGAAAGAAAAATAGAGACAGACCATATAATGCAACAGGAAAAAAGGAAAACTTGACACAGGAATATTTGTAAGCGTCTTATCAAAGAAAAATGTAAAAATCAACTTTTTTATAGGATGTGTGTGAGCATCTGGTTATTCATACATGTGTTGTCAGTTTGTGTACTCACAGCTGTGAAGCAAACAGTCGACTCATCTTCGCCACATGCTCATTATCGTCCATGTCACTGTCTCCCTGGTCCCCACTCAGCTTCCTCTTGGTGGGGCTGATGGGAGGAGGACCAGTCCTGTGGCTGGAGACAGAAGAAGATGAGGACGACGATGAAGAGGAGGAGGAAGACGAGGATAGAGACAGGGACTGGAGTCTGGGATCCGCTCTCAAAGCTGCTTCACCTATGTAAGGAAAAACAAGGGGAGAAAAGCAGAGAAACAGCCATATTACAAATGATGAACCTCTTTTCCGAAGCACTGCATATTAGAAGTCAATGTGAGTCAGATATTAGGTGAATTTGACCCTGAATATGATTTAGTCAATTCCAAACATGACTAAAAATGATCTAGCTGTTGTGCAGTTGTTCTTAAATCACAACGTCACACCTCCAATTCTATCATACAATAAACATAAATCACTGTATTAGATCAAATTAATAGCGTTTAAGTAGATAGCCAGTAAATTGCCTTTTTAGACAAGCTAACCTTAAAACTACTTCATGTCTAAGTTGTGTTTCAGCTCATACTTTGGATTTTGTTGACTTTTACAGTTTGCTGAGTGGGGCATAAATATCTGGCATAAGCAGAGGAGTATCTGGTCAGGAATGTTTTGGGAGAAATAGTTGTGGATGGATTCCGCATGTGTGTGTGGTGTGAACCATTTCTCTATCTGTCGTCCCGTTCTGGTACAGAGGGCCTACAGAGCTGTCAGTGAGTGGGAGTACAAGCAAGTGAGAATCAGGAAAACTACCACTGGCTCTGTCTCAGCTCGGGGACTTTCCACTGCTTCGACCTCATGTATCCATCCAATTTTTCCCAAACAAAACATAAAGCCTGGGTAAAATCTCCCAACCTGATTGCAGTCTTAATAGCTAGCAGCAAAGTGAAACACAAATTAGTTAGTAACATTACATTCCCAACTCTTAGCCAATGAACCAGCTGTTTGATTCTATCTGAACTAAGATTATGTGCCATTCCAAAAGCCATCAAAATGAAGTGCTGACTATTCAATAGAGAATTAATCATCCATTTATTTTGTAGAAAGAAATAAAAATCAACATTAGAAAAGCACAGCAGTACATATGTGATTTAATAATTTATTGAACTGTTATGAATAAACTTATTCTGCACAACTTTTGGGTAAACAACGTAATAAAATCTAGATTTAAAATACCATAAGTTTATCTGACAACCACTAAAAAAATTCAGCACACACACACATACAATGAAAAGACCAATGCAATAAACTGTCTGAATCCCTCCACAACTCCTAAGTGCATGTTTAGTTTTTTGCATGGCCTCAGAAAGGCAGCAGCAGCTCCTCCTCTTTCTGGCTTGTTCCTGCTCGCCCTACTGTGACCATGGCAACAAGGGTGACATCATTATTTTTGGCAGGGCAGAAGGGTGGCAATAAAGGAGGAAGACTCTGACACCACATAGTCCAATCAGAATCTAGGACACACAATGGCTTATTGGTGTGCGAGGTCTCAACAAAGAGTACATGTGTGAGTGTTTTCCTGCAGCAAAAAAAAAAAACAAAACATTTGACTTGACTGAGTGAGATATTGTTGGCTTCAAGGAGACATAAGTCTTTTTTCTTTCTCTCCCTTCCTGAAAAGGGAGAGAAGCATGTCACAGATACTTAAATATCTGTGACATGCTTCAGTCAAACTACATCATGGATGAAGCACAAAGCAACTTTTTTTAACTACTTCTTCACAGCTCACTGTCTTTACAATACTGTTTACAACAATTTTAGGGAGTTGGGGATTGAGGCATTTAAGTTTCAAGTTTTGTCCTCCACATTGACTCTAAATAAGAGGATACTCATCACCCAATATAGTATCACAATTCAGAAGTTAAGCAACTCTGTGGTCCATTATGTGAAAAAAGGTGATACATCCTTAAATATTTAAAAGGAATCAGCCTGTAATACGAATTTATTAAGCTGAAAGAAAGAAGACTAACTAACACAGCAGGTCTTATTCCTTTTTCTTATTGGGATTTAAAAAAAAATATATATATATATATATATATATATATATATATATATATATATATATATATATATATATATATATAT
>JAOWBL010005452.1:0-10211 GCA_028564865.1 Zenarchopterus dispar
ATAGATAGATAGATAGATAGATAGATAGATAGATAGATAGATAGATAGATAGATAGATAGATAGATAGATAAATAAACTACTCGAAATTACGAGGGACACTTGAACGCAGCATCCGGCGCGCCGCCGCTTTTGCCACGTCTTTTGTGACGTAGCAGGAGGTGTAGTCCGGTGGGAGGAGTCGCTGACCAGGTCCAGGATCGTCCAGCGTCTCTGGCATTAATGGTTATATCCTCAAGAGGAGCACTTCAAAGAGGTAAGATGGTAATGTTTTACTGGTTTTATCTTTTTCCTTGAGCGTCCTCGGTTTCCTCCACGGTTTTCTTGATATGTGCTCGGCCGTAGAGTCGTCGCCTGGGACTCGCGTGTCTCCTCTGCTCAAGATAGCCATTAAATGCAGTAAACACAAGATAAAGTATTCAATAAAATATAAGGAATTGTTAATAGCAGAGCTTTATGTAGCCGGTAACGGTGGTGAATTTTATCTATCATTTCATTGAAATGCTGCATCCTTGTTTAGGTTAAGCATTATTTTCACATCCTGGTAGAGCACATCACACGTCCTGTAAGAAACGACAAGTTTGAAAGTTTCATGTATGGATTAAGTCACAATTATAACACGATTATTACAGACATTTCCCACCTGTTATATTGTGACTTTGTAAAGTCAGCCCTCAGCATCCCCATTCAGGTGCTAAGGAGCTTTTTCATTGATCTCCTGGTACAGCAAGCTGCACCTAGTGGGTGTAGGTTCAAACAAAAACAGTCATTCATTTAAGGTTTCACTTATGGTTCCAGTTTAAAATGTAATGCTGACTGAGGTCTCACCAGTTGGTCAAGTTTGAGGAGAGAGCCGAAATTGTTGAAATACTAGTGTCATGAGTGTGCCTTTTCACCAGAAGAACTTCACCCATCTTCAGAAGTTTGACTAGCAATCAACCAAACCGTAGATTTTATATTCCTAAATATCAAGTGTGTAACTACTAAACTCTTTCCATGGTGACTAAACTATTTTTCATGCCTAAATCCATCCATCCATTTTCTGAACCCGCTGAATCCATTTCTGGGTCACGGGGGTCTGCTGGAGCCAATTCATACCTAAATATAATCAGATAAACCTATTTCATAGCCAGTAGCCTGTTTACCTGTAACTATAACCTTCTTTTTTTTCCCCATTCTTGTATTTTCTTTCAGTTTGGCAGAGTTAACCACAAATACAGTGGATCATGGACCCAAACACCAGTGGACTCCAGCAGAGGCTGGCAGAAGCCGGCCAGTCCCACCTCGTTCAGTTCTGGAAGGAGCTGAGTCCCGAGGAACAGGCGGACTTGGGCCTCGACCTGCAGGGGATGGACTTTCAAGAGATCAATGGATTCTTCAAGAACGCCATGGAGACCTCGAGCAGCAGCAGACACGAGAAGATGGATGCACGCATGGAGCCGGTGCCTCGAGAGGTGCTGGGGAGTGTGACCAGAGACAGGGAGAGTCTTAAAGACTGGGAGGCAGTAGGTGAGCACTATCAGAAGTCCGACAAAGTTTATTCGCACACGGTTACTGCATGTGACTTAACCTTGAATCTGTATCAGCTCAGAGTGCATTAAGGTGTATGGAAGTGGGGAAAATACATTTATGGCAGTGGTTTTATTGTATTTAGTGTCACACAGTGGTAAACAACATGTCAGGGTCCAGCTGGAAAAGTTAAAAACTTGATTTTAGGTGATAGTCCGTGTGTGCAAAGAGAAAGATATACTGGTATCAAACTAGGAAGCTTAGTGGGATTAAGAGCATCACATGGTTACCAGAATGCAGTGATGCTGATATGGGTCAGTGGTTTTTCTCACTTCATTTGTCACTGATGAGTTAAATTGCTTCCACAGGTCTGCCCACACAAATGCAGTTGTTTTGTTTTAAAACTTATTTAATAAAACTTAATGTGTTTGCTGAAAGCAACAGAAACTCATCAGTTACCCTCTGAGTTGTTGGATAAACTTACAAACCAAATCCAAGCCTGCATGTTTGGAATATGAGTGTGTGAGTGGACCAACGTTTTTCATTATGTTTTGCGCAATCCCACTGCTGTGGAGTTGCCATGGTGACTGGTTAGTGACTCTACTAGATCTTTTTAAATGTCTCAGGGGACGGGGATGGGTGAGGCCACTAGCAGACGGCATCTGGTCCTCATTTGGGGCTGACGTAGTTAGATTGCTTCATGACCCTCAGTCATGAAGTCATCATGTGTTGTCATGACCACGTCTGGGTGCAGGGTGCGGTGTGTTTGTGCATGGATGAGGATTTTTTTTTAAAGAGAGCAGTCAAAGTCTAGTGGGTCTGCCCAGTAAATGTATATAAAAGTTATTGGCACCTGCAGGTACAAAAATGGCTGCATATTGTGTCACGTAGGAGGAAGTTTATGCAAGATAAACTGGAACCATTTATCTGCTGCTGACCCGTTGAACTGCAGCAGAGTCAATTTAAGGCTGGAAAGAGTTGTTAGATTTCTCTTATAATACATGAAGCATCTCCAAAGTCCATTAAGATTAGTCATAAAATGTTTGTGGGTAACTGAGTAACCTTTATTGGGATATGTTATCACTATTGTTTTTCCCAAGTTTATTATTGCTAATCTAAGGTATCATCACAGAGCCAGTTGCTATCTTAAATAAACTCTTGAACACCTTTTTTAACAACAAACTTCTGCACTTTCTTGTCTCTCAGGTTTGCAGTGCATTTCTCAAAGTAAAGTGGCAGCCTTACTGCTGGCAGGAGGCCAGGGCACCAGGCTGGGGGTCTCCTACCCCAAAGGCATGTACAATGTGGGGCTGCCATCCAACAAAACACTCTTTCAGATCCAGGCGGAGCGCATTTTGAAGCTGCAACAGCTGGCTGAGCAGAAGCACAAAGTCAAGTGTCGTATTCCTTGGTAAGATGTTGATTTTAAGATGAATGCTTGTCTTAATGAGGCTTCTTACTTGAGGAAAATGCGCACCGATGGTACCGAGTGCTGCAGGTCTTGTTTGTAATTCAACCTGAAACTGTTCGTTCCCGTTATGTTTGCCTGGTGATTAACTGGGTCAGGTCATTGTGGAAATCAGAGGAAAATCAGTCAAGGAATCTGTACTACTGTCAAAATATTAGCTCCCTGTGGAGTAGGGCCAAGGACAGTTTAGTCTGCTAGTAATGAGAACAGGTGACGTTGCACTACATTCTCTAGTGAGGTAGATAGGCTCAGCCTCAGTTTTGTTGCTTACATTTTGTGAATCATGTTCTTTTTAGCATTTCACAACACAAAATGTAGATTTATCTGGTTTTCACGAGCATGTATTTTTTCCTGCAGATAGAGTTTTTAGATTTGCGGCATATCAGAGTGCAAAAAAACATGAACTGATACAAAGCTCTGTCTTGCCTTCAGGTACATCATGACCAGTGGCAGGACGATGGAATCCACCAAAGATTTCTTCTCACGACATAACTACTTTGGACTGGACAAGGACAGCGTCGTCTTCTTCCAGCAGGGAATGCTGCCTGCAATGGACTACACTGGCAAGATCATCCTGGAGAGCAAGGGGAAGCTCTCCATGGCCCCTGGTGTGTCCTCACAGAGTGAATGACTTCACCCATGATTCACGGTATCATTTATCTTTTGTGGATTTTTTTCTTACTAACACATCCGTATGTGTTTGTGTCATAGATGGCAACGGTGGCCTCTACAGAGCTCTGGGTAACCAGGGAATCGTGGACGACATGCAGAAGAGAGGGATCGAATTCATCCATGTTTACTGCGTCGACAACATCCTGGTCAAAGTGGCGGACCCCGCCTTTGTTGGGTTCTGTGTGCAGAAGGGAGCGGACTGTGGAGCAAAGGTTTGTTATACTTCTTGTTTTTCCTTTCTATAAATGTTTTTTTTTTCCTTCTTGAATTTGGATCTCAGAATTTCCCAAAGAGTTTGCGTTTGCATCAAGATACATAAAACTGAGTAATCAGAAACTGAAGCTCCCGGATGAAGACCTTTTATAGGTTTTTCCTTTTCTCCCAGAGTTATACGAGCTGCTTTTGTGCATAAAAAGTGACAAAGTTACGATTCCCAAAGTCCACACAGAAGAGGGTTGTTCTGTAAATCACGCTGCTGCTGAACTGCCTGAAAGGCCTTGATTCCAGTCCAGGTTTATATTGACTTTAACAGGACACATATCTGCATAGGGGTCACTGTGAAGCTCGTTTGGTTCACTTCAAACTTAGGATGAGTGTTTTTGATCAGTTCAAGACAACTTGCGATAGCTCTTAGGTTTTTTGCATGTTAAAACATGTAATCCTTTATATGAAGACCCCAAAATGAAGTCCTGAACCTGAGCATGAACTCAATGCAGGTTTGATGATGTCTAAAGTGTCACCTCTTACAAGAATTTTGTCAGAGCAAATCTTAGTCCAGCAACATTAGATATTATGTGCTAGACCATCGTTTATTCATTTATTATTTTTACTAAATTTTAGTTTTAAGCAATTAAATAGATTTTCATCCACTTTTCTGTTCAGGACTTTTAAAGCAGGTCTGAAATCAGGACACACTTCAGAGCGTATTTAAAAACTGACCCTTCCCCATCTCTGTGATGTTATAAACAGGTTTACTATAATGTATTGAGCACAAACGTGCCTACCAGGTGATGAATAATAGAATCTGCAGAGCTTGAACCCGTAGATATTAGTGAAGAAGAATTAAATAAAGAACATGACTAATATTTTTAAGAATAAAGGTAAAACCTTTGATAATGGATTTGAGGACCAACCTAACAATGTTGAGGTTCTTGAAGTGCATGTGTTAACAAACCCACCACGAGCCAGTAATGCGCCGCACAGGTTTGTGGACTGTGTACCTACTCAGAGAACCGAAGTTGGAGAAAAAAAAAAGTTCAGTGAATGCTCTGTGGATTGAATCTGTGCAGAGCTACGTGGATAGGGAGTTGAGGATCGCTACCACAAGTACTTTGTTTTATGACTTCTCAGCAGAAATATTAAACTGCACTGCTGTGATATCTTAACATAGCAGATTTTACTCACTCCCTCTCCTGCAAGTACGTTCACTCCGATCAATTAAACTTATTTGTGATCTGTCAGTTAGTGAACACACTCCCTGCATCTCAGAGCAGAAAAAAGTTCTGATATGTAGAATACGTATTTATTTCTGCTTCACTGAGACTTGAAAAGCAAAATGACAAAGGTTAAGGCAGCAGCAGACAAGCTGTCTTGCTGTCATAAAGTTTCTTAATATGATGACTCCTCGCAAATCTGCCCTGTAACCATCATGAGGCCAAAGTTGCCTTTTATTAGGCCTGAAGGTATTAGTAATTATGCAAAGATGTATCTACTCAAAGGTAAGAACTTATCAAACAGGGTTGGAAATGCCGGAGATAACTAATTTGTGTAATGAAGCTCTGCCTGAACCTTGAACAAAAGAGTCATGGTGGATGAATGTGATCGAGTCTGATCAGTCAGTCCACTTCCTCCAGGAGGTCCCTACGATGACGCATGATGGTTCATATCTTTCTAGGGTGCGTGTGTGTCCTTTTATTAAAAGGTGTGGTCAGTTTGCTTTCGCATCAGTTTAACCGTCAGGGTCACTGACAGCTGCAGTTTCCACAGCTTACCACTGAGCGGCGCTGTGAGCCACTTTGTTTTCCTCTGAACTCATTGGCTATAAATTCATCACAGCTTTCGAGGAAATTTTTGGATTTGATCTGAGAATCATCGCCTGCTGCTCATCATATGAGGATACCGCTTTCACTATAAACAGCACCTGCCACTGATTGTACTTTCGCTAGTTTTTTCTTTTAAAGGAAACATTTTTATGGTTTTTCTGCTATATAAACATTTAACCATTTAATTAGTAATTTGTAATAATTTCTTTTGTCTGCTTGTCCCCATTTAGTTTGCAAACCATGTAAGAATAGTTGAAATTTTCTTCATGTTAAATGCCCTTTCTAAAGTATCAATTCATATCACTATAAGTCATATAAAACTTTCAAATTCAGCTCAATTAAAAAATACTTTATTCATCCCCGATTGAAAAAGAATTCAAAACATCTTAGCATACATGCTTCTAAATTTACATCCATAGTTCACAGGGTTATACACAGACATGTAGATTATGGAAAACATTTGTCTGCTGATATTTAGTCATTTCCATTGAGGAAAGACTTTAATACATATTGACATGTGATGAAAGAAGCACAATAATGTTGACCTTTTTCACTGGAAAGCCAGTTGCTGGTGTAAAGTAACACAGATGTCTGTATTTCATGATTTGTTGTTAAACTTCTGAGCTTGAAGTGAAAAAGAAGCATCATGAAGGCGACTCTCGAGTGTACACATTCCCAACCCTCTTAGTTAAGCTCCGTATGGATATTGTTTTGCTTAACATTGGTATTTATTATATTATAATTATTTCTTAGTTGTAATACTTGTTGAATCTTCATGAGCAAGTGGCAGATGTCCTGGTTGGGTCATATCCTGACTATTACAGTTAATCATGACATACTATGGTAACTATCAAAATACTAAGTCAAAATTTCTTTTATTATTTCTGATTGTTTCACTCTTTTAAAACCACAACTCCTGCATGTCATTGTCTGTATTTGGTATTTTTCTTTTTATCTTCAGTTTCTGATTCTGAAACAACTTTTATCTTGACTATTGCGCGCACACAGAACAGAATGAAACGATTAACTTGGGATAAGACCCTGCTCCTGTTTGGCATTTAGAGACGTGTGGTGGAGCAGAGATGGAGGGATTGGATCAGAGCGGAGTCCCACCCTCGGATCGTAAATTACTAAAAGCCACTAACAGTTCATGTGGGTCCACCAACCCCTCACTCCCCTTTCCCTGCCTCTACCCCACTCTCCCAACCCTCATCAAGACTCCACTCTGTCATTACAAACCTGCACAGCAGAGGGGGAGAGGTTTTTCTTTTTCTCTCTATTCCAGTGCAGACTCTCATCTATAAGGTGGTCTTAGTGATCCTTGTGATCTCTGCGCGTTGTAGATACAAGTAACTGTGATGCAAAGTACATGAAGAAAAGGGAACATGATTTGTGTCATTTTTGTAGAAAAACTGAAATGGACAATTGTATCTATCTACCTGTCTGTCTGCAAATAGCTGTAGTTCTTTAAAAAATGTATTAAGAGTTTAGATTGCCAAACTTTTGACAGGTGGTGGAGAAAACCAATCCCACAGAGGCAGTGGGTGTGGTCTGCAAGGTGGACGGGCGTTACCAGGTGGTGGAGTACAGCGAGATCACCCTGGCAACGGCTGAGAAGCGCAGCGCTGATGGCAGGCTGATGTTCAATGCAGGAAACGTGGCCAACCATTTCTTCAGCTTCTCGTTCCTCAGAGACATAGTACAGTAAGGCAGTGAAACTTTGATATGATTTCATTCAGACACTTTCATTTCCCTTCAGTCTCTGTTTTGTTGTCTGAAGAACAACATCTAAACACAGATCCTTGTTCTCTGTTTTATACATTAGGAAACATGAGCCACAGCTGCAGCACCATGTGGCGCAGAAGAAGATCCCATACGTGGATGCTCAGGGCCAGCTAATCAAACCCGACAAACCAAACGGGATTAAAATGGAAAAGTTCGTCTTTGACATCTTTCAGTTTGCTAAGTGAGTTACAGCAGAGTTATTTTCCACGGATGGCACCGAGTGCATGTGTGTGTTCAAGCGTCCGTGCCAGCATCTGTAAAAGCAGCTCAGCTCAAATTGAAAAGTACAAGGAATACAATGAATAACTTATGCTCCATTTGAGAGATGGCTGGATTGCATACGGTGCTCTGGCAGGCTTTCTGGCCCGGACTCTGACTGGTCCTTGATCTGTTCTTCCACGCAAGAACCAGCCTCTTTTTCCAGTCCCGTTCCCTATCCTCCAGCCTCAAACGTGGTATTTCTCCAAAGTCGGGTCCAGGCTAGCTGCATCTGCCAAATTCTCCACACGAGGATGGAGGTTTATGAGCTGTATTCTCATTCCACCTCCACAAGTGTTACATGACATCAGGTCTGAGTCACGCCACTTCTAATAGGACTTTACATTTAATGAAAAGATTCCTGTAATGATTGACTGGTGGAAAAACACTTCAGACATGTACGGCTTCCTCTGAGGGTCATACTCTGTATTTTACAATAGAAAAAGCTGTGAAACAACTTTGCTGTTTCCCCGGAGACGGATTAGAGTAGCGCCTGGACCAGCAGACCATCAGTTTTAGCAGAGTCCCGATGGCTTGACTCACTTTGCACTTTGATGTCTAAAAGGTTCTGCTGTGTTCTGCTTCTTGTCAGGACTGTTTGGTCTAGACCCGTATACTCTGGTGTGCAGCCATGTGCCATATATGTTTTGCAGGTGTTCAGTTTCCCCCTTGGACCTCAGACTTTGGCAGATAGCAAACAAAAAAGTGTCCAGACCCAATGTTGTTGTTGAGGATCGTTGCTGGTGACAAGAGTTGCGTCTGCAGCAACTCTTCAACAGCATGCATTTTTGTTTTTGTACATAACTCTCCTGTATGTCCTCTTAAACCCTGAGGCAGAACGGTTGATGCATGGGATTATATCAGCTTGTGCTTACGCACAGCAAATGTTTATTTTGACTGCACCAACACAATTATTAGCTACAACTTACCTTATCCATTGAATCTTCCTTTTTTTTTTTTTTCTTTTGCCAAAATTAAATTAAGCTCAGGAAGTCGGGCCCAGTGCAGGAGATCCAGCACAAGTTGCAAATGTACACCTGCAAGTGGTCAGAATGAGGCTTTTGGGGAGCGTGGTAGGAGTTCTGGGAAAGGTGACCACATCAGAGAGCAGAACAAGATTTAAATCAGTTATGGTTTCATGGCTTTTTATAGCTGACCCCATATAAAGGGGAACTTTAGATGAAAAATTTGGAGATTTCAAACAGCTGTCTCACTTTGGGTTAGTTGAAGACAGCTAGGACAGCTGTTAAACTTGTTTTCCATCAATATGTTATAAAAACAGATTTCCAGTGATGATCCAATAGATACAACAGCTACAAAACAGAACTTTTGTTTGGTTTGTCCCTTCAAGAACAAGGGAGAAGTTGCAAGTCCTCAAACTAAGTCAAAACTAAAGCTGCCAAAGAAAAAAAACAAACCTGTATCTGGTCCAGCCCTCATTGTAATCCGGGATTGGGATCCAACCCTTCACCAGTAGAACTTATGTACCCGGGGCTCTTCTCCGGTGTGCTGATGACATGCCGTATGTTTCCAACAGGACATTTGTTGTGTACGAGGTCCTGCGAGAGGACGAGTTCTCCCCGCTGAAGAACGCAGACACTCAGGATGGAAAGGACACGCCCACCACAGCCAGACACGCCCTCATGTCCCTCCATCACCGCTGGGTGCTCAACGCCGGGGGCCACTTCATTGACGAAAACGGCAGACGGGTGCCCGCCATACCCAGGTGACCACAGCGTGTCACCTCACTTTACAAAACGCGTGTTTGGCACGAACAACAAAAAGGGGGTCTCTTGTTGTTGAAAGCATCCCGACACTTTCACACTGTGTACAAAAGTGTATGCACTGGCTTTGTTGTGTTTGTGTTGTAGTCATGATATTCTTTCAGCCTCACCCCCTCACCTCCCCCTCTCTCACGCTCGGTCTTGCTCCTGTGTGTCCCGTGCAATGTTTTCAGAGACGGCGCAGCAGGCAGTGTCACAGCTGATGGCAACAGAAAGTAATTATCCCCCTGCTGAACTGAGTGCATGGTGATGGGTTTTTGGCTTTCTTACACTCTTGCTCAGCTATTTCATCACTGTGTATGAAATGACTTTGGATCCTTGGTATGTTTTTTCCTAATTTTCATTGAAAAGAGAAGTGGGCATTTCTCTTTTTACAGCTGTGATGACAGCAGAGATCAGTTTAGTTGTTAGACGACAGATTACAGATCATTCCCCCTGACGGTTTCTACTAATACACATTTGTACGTACAGGACATTTTACACAAATTGCATGCAGAATAAAGTGAACCAGTCACTCTTTGTGACAAATACTGTAATATATGATCAACCTGTTGATTTATGTGCAGACCAGTCACAAGTTTAGTGGTTCACTGCTCGCTAATTTGCCTCGAGTTTCAATCCACCTGCTTGTTGAAACAAGAATATATATATATATATATATATATATATATATATATATATATATATATATATAT
>JAOWBL010005454.1:0-10210 GCA_028564865.1 Zenarchopterus dispar
ATTCCCTTTTCTCTCTTTCTCTCTCACACAGACACTCACTCACACACATGTACACACCTCACTCACACACCTTTTTTTTGTTTTTGGACTTCTGTCACAGATTGTCCATTACAAACACCATGTTGAGGCGTAAGGGTGTCCATATGTGCATGTGGCACCAGGAAACCGTAGGTCGCAGGTTGATATTGATGATTGTGTCATTGGATTTGTGTTCACATGTCTTGGACACTTCGGTGAAGAGAGGAGCAGAGCTGTCAACTGATCACCAACTAGTGGTGAGTTGGCTCTGATGGTGGGTGATGATGCCAGTCAGACCTGGCAGACCCAGACATATAGTGAGGGTCTGCTGGGAATGACAGGCGGAGTCCCCTGTCAGAGAGAGCTTCAACTCCCATCTCTGACAGAGCTTCAGCCACATCCTGGGTGAGGCAGGAGACATTAAGTCTGAATGGATCATGTTCCATGCCTCCTATCATCGAGGCAGCTGAATGGCGCTGTGGCCATAAGGTGGTTGCTGCCTGGTAATCCATGGACATGCTGGCGGACACCAGTGGTTACGGACTTATACGGACTGTCTCGTCCCTGTATGCCCAGTGTAAGAGCTTGGTCCGCATTGTTGGCTGTAAGTCGGACCCGTTTCCCATGGAGGTTGGACTCTGCCAGGGTTGCCCTTTGTCACCGATTCTATTCATTACTTTTATGGACAGAATGTCTTGGCACAGCCAAGGGGAGGAGGACGTTTGGTTTGGTGACCTCAGAATCGGGTTTTTTCAGTAAAATATACAGTATATTTAAATCACATCATCTGCTTTTTGCAGATGACGTGGTTCTGTTGGCTTCATTAAGCTGGGATGTTCAGCACTCACTGAAAAGGTTCACGGCCAAATATGAAGCAGTTGGGATGACCATGGTCCTCTGTCAGAAAAGGTTGGAGTGCTGCCTTAAGTGGAGGAGTTAAAGTATCTCTGGGACTTGTTCACGAGTGAGGGAAAAATGGGGCAGGAGATTGATAGGTGGATTGGGGCAGAGTCTGCAGTGATCCGGGCTCTGTATTGGTCTGTTGTGGTGAAGAAAGAGCTGAGCCGAAAGGCAAAGCTCTTGATTTACCGGTTGGTCCACAACCTGTGGGTAGTAACAGAAAGAACAAGATCACAGTACAAACTGTGAAATGAGTTTTCTCCACAGGGTGTCTCGTCTCTCCATTAGAGAGAGTGAGAAGCATGGTCATCCAGGATGGGCTCAGAGTAGAGCCGCTGCTCCTCCGCATTGAGAGGAACCAGATAAGGTGGCTTGGGAATCTAGTGAGGATGCCTCCCTGGTGAGGTTTCCTGGGCATGTTCCACTGGAAGGAGACCCTGGGGAAGACCCAGGATACATTGGACGGACTATGTTTCAGTGTATATGTTGCACTGATCCACCTACCAATTGCCTGCTGCTACTGAAGAGAGATGTCTGTGGAGAGGAAAGTCTGGGCCTCCCTGCCCAGAGGCTACTGCCCCTCCGATCCAATCATGGATAATTGGAAGATGAATGGCCATACAATATGGCAGTGATGGCGAGAAGACCGCACCTGCACCTTTTACAACTGCAGGAAGAAGATGAAGGGTTTTTGGGATCCTCTACCATACCAAAGCACTCTAAAGGCAGCCCATAACTCATGTAGTTGCTTCTCCCTTCTTCAGTCAGAGCCGGTGTCCTACAAATGAACTTCACATGCGCAAAGCTACCCCTGGATGATCCAGTACTGGCCCAGTGGTGTTGAATAATAATGATTTATTCATTCATTTATTATTTTTTTTGTTCATTTATACATACATGTAGATTAGTCTCATAAAGACACGGGGTGTTATATTTAGGAGACCTGTTTTATACATTTAAAACAGGATAAGATTAAAAAATAGGATAAGATTATGCAAAGTTGTAAAATATCGAGTTACATAGACATCAATATGATTGTAAATACAAGCATAGATTCATTTATAACATGATTTTATTAATAAATCATACTCATTAATGTAAGTATCTTAATAATTGTTAAAATTCAGTACACTGCCCTACAGGATTCAGAAATAGGGTTAGAATTGTGTCATAAAAAAAGAATCAACCAAAAGAAAGTTCATTTGAACAGGTGTAATGTGAGCCCTTTTTCTGGTCCTTGTCAGCACACAGGCAGCTGAGTTCTGAAGAAGCTGAAGATGTGAAATGGTTTTGTTGGGAAGACCAGAATGCAGGGCATTATAGTAATCAATGCGGCTAGAGATAAAAGCATGCATCAACATCTCTTTGTTAACTCAAGAGAGAAATGAGCGGACTCTGGCTATATTCTTCAGATGATAAAAACCTGTTTTAACCATATGCTTAACATGTGGAATTAAACTAAGCTCAGAGTCAAGAATGATGCCCAGGTTCTTTACTTGATTGGATGTCTTTAAAGATAGTGCATGTAATTTTGACAAATGTTTCTCTCTCTTACCCTTGGGACCAATAACTAAAACTTCAGTTTTGTCCTGATTGAGTTGCAGGACATTTTCTGTCATCCACAATTTAATACCTAAAATGCAATTAAAAAGATCATCAATTGGCTGTGTGTTTTCAGGGGATATGGCAATGTATAGCTGGGTGTCATCAGCATAGCTGTGAAAATGAATGCCTTAACCTCATTTCCGAATGACATCCCCAAGTGGAAGCATGTATAAATTAAAAAGAATTAGGCCTAGAATTGAGCCTTGGGGCACGCCACATTTGATTTTAAGGATCCCTGAGGAGTATGTGCTGTGGAAAAAAAAAGTATCTAATACTTCTGTATAATGCATTTTAACCACTAGGTAACTGCAATACCTGAATAAGACTGAAATAATATAATAGCTCTCTAAAATAAAGACTTGGCAATAGGGCTTAAATCAGTGAATTATTTAATTAGCTTTTATATGAAAAAGGGTCAAACCGTACATCTCAAGTTTTAATGCAGAAGTGACAAAGTTATTCATAACACAGAGATTTAAACATAGGCAGAAGCTTCATGCCGATAGTCATAACAATCTTGCTATGCAAAACAACAGCTGTCAAGATACCAAACCAAGGACAGAGACCGAGAGATGCAATAAATTAAACTCATGACATAGGTCAGAGTGGCCAAGACTAATTTTTCCATCACAGCATGTATCCATACTTAGCAGAAATCTTCTATCTGTGAGATAGGGTTTGAACCAGTTAAGAACAGTGCCAGAGAGGGCAACCAGGTGCCTAAATCTATTTATAAGGATTATGTGGGCCACTGTATCAAAGGCTGCACTTAGATCCAGTAGTGTCAGGACTAAAATTTTGTGCAAGTCAAAGTTGCACCTAAAATCGCTGATGATTTTTAATGATGCTGTCTCTGTGCTGTGGCTAATCCTAAAACCAGATTGAAATCTCTCATAAACACAATTTTTGATTTAAAAAATCATTCAACTGGAAAAAAAAACAAGTTTCTCTAAGATTTTGCTTAAAAATGGTAAGTTGGATATTGATTTATAGGTATTAAAAACATCAGGATTCAGACGGCTTTTCTTCAGAAGGGGCCTCACTATGGCTGTTTTAAAGACAGAAGGAAAGACACCTGTCTGAAGAGAGCAATTCACAATGTTTAAAAGTTTGCCCTCAAAGAATTCATTCATCCGTCCATCCATCAATCTTCTTCTGCTTGTCCGTATTCGGGTCGTGGGGCCAGTAGCCTGAGCAGGGAGGCCCAGACTTCTTTCTCCCCGGCCACTTCATCCAGCTCATCTGGGGGGATCCCGAGGCATTTCCAGGCCAGCCACAAGACATAGCCTCTCCAACGTGTCCTGGGTCTCCTCCCAGTAGGACATGCCCAGAAAACCTCACCAGGGGGCGTCCAAGAGGCATCCTTACCAGATGCCCGAACCACCCCATCTGGGTCCTGTCAGTGTGGAGGAGCAGTAGCTCTACTCTGAGCCCCTCCCGGATGACCAAGCTTCTCACCCTATCTCTAAGGGAGACCCTGGCCATCCTGCGAGGGAAGCTCATTTCCGCCGCTTGTATCCGCAATCTTGCTCTTTCAGACATGACCCACAGCTCGTGACCATAGGTGAGGGTAGGAAGGTAGATCGAGTGGTAAATAAAGAGCTTGGACTTTCAGCTCTGGTCCTTCTTCACCACGATAGACCAATACAGAGTATGCATCACTGTTGAAGCTGCACCAATCCGCCTATCAATCTCCCGCTCCATCCTTCCCTCAATCGTGAACAAGACCCCGGGGTACTTGAACTCCTCCACTTGGGGCTGCACCTGATCCCTGACCCAAAGAGGGCACTCCATGCTTTACCGACTGAGGACCATGGTCTTAGATTTAGAGGTGCTGATTCCCATCCCAGTGGCTTCACATTCAGCTGTAAACTGTTCCAGTGAGTGCTGAAGGTCTTGGCCCAATGAAGCCAACAGAACCACATCATCTGCAAAAAGCAGAGACCCGATTCTGAGGTCACCAAACTGGACACCCTCCGTCCCCTGACTGTCACCGATTCTGTTCATTACTTTTATGGACAGAATTTCAAGGTGCAAAGGGCAGCCCTGGCGGAGTCCAACCCTCACGGGAAATGAATCCGACTTGCAATCAACAATACAGACCAGACTCTGACACCGGGCGTACAAGGACCAGACAGCCCTTATTAAGGTCTCCGACACCCCATAGTCCCGGAGAACCACCCACAGAAATCCCTGGGGGACACGGTCGAAAGCCTTCTCCAAGTCCACAAAACACATGTAGACTGGTTGGGCAAACTCCAGGAACCTAGTGAGGGTGTAGAGTTGGTCTATTGTTCCACGGTTAGGACAAAAACCACACTGCTCCTCCCGAATCCGAGATTCAACTATCCAGCAGACCCACCTCTCCAGTACCCCAGATTAGACATTCCCAGGGAGGCTGAGGAATGTGATCCCTCTATAGTTAGAACACACCCTTCTATCCCCCTTTTTGAAGAGGGGGACCACCACCCTAGTCTGCCAATCCAGGGGCACTGTCCCCAATGTCCACGCGATGTTGCACAGAAGTGTCAACCAAGACAGCCCCATAACATTACTCATTGGAAGGCACATCGGCAGGATTGAGGAGGTCTTCAAAGTATTCCCTCCACCGACTCGCAACATCTCAAGTTGAGGTCAGCAGAGCACCATCTCCACCATACACAGTGTTGGTGGTGCACCGCTTTTCCCTCCTCAGCCGCCGGATGGTGGACCAGAACCTTTTTGAAGCCGTCTGGAAGTCATTCTCCATGGTCTCTCCGAACTCCTCCCACAACAGAGTTTTTGCCTCGGTCACAACCGAAGCCGCATGCTGCTTGGCCTGCCGGTACCTATCTGCTGCCTCAGGAGTCCCACAGACCAAAAAGGCCATATAGGACTCCTTCTTCAGCTTGATGGCCTCCCCAAAAGCTGGTGTCGACCAGCATGTTTGTGGATTACCGCCACGACAGGCACCGATGACCTTACGGCCACAGCTTCAGTCGGCTGGCTCGACAATGGAGGCACGAAACATGGTCAATTCAGAGTCAATGTTCCCCGCCTCCCCCAGAACATGACTGCTGTTTAGCGCATAAGCACAGACAGCAGTCAGGACCCGCGCCCCCCACCCGAAGGTGAAGGGAGACTACCCTCTCGTTCACCTTAGTGAACCCCAATCTACAGGCACCAAGCTGGGGGGCAATAAGTATGCCCATCCCTGCACAGCACCTATCACCTTGGGCAACTCCAGAGTGGAAAAGGGTCTAACCTCTCCCAAGAGGACTGGTTCCAGAGCCCAAGCCATGTGTCGAGGTGAGTCCAACTATATCTAGTCAGAACCTCTCAACCTCATACACCAGCTCATGCTGACTGCTGTCTGTGCTTATGCGCTAAACAGCAGCTCAGAGTACCCACCCTTTTTGGAGGCCTTGGTTGGGGTGTTCAAGAGTGCCCCTGCTGGGTACTCCCTCGTTTTGCTGGGGGACATCAATGCTCAGGTGGGCAATGACAGTGAGACTTGGAGAGATGTGATTGGGAGGAACAGCCCCTATGATGTGAACCTGAGTGGTGTTTTGTTTTTGGACTTCTGTGCTCATCACAGATTGTTCATTACGAATGTCACCATAGAATGTCATGGTGACATGGAATGAAATTAAATGTACTATCCCTGCACATTCAATATATTTCTTCCCGTAATAGCGCTATAGATGAAAGTTCAGTTTGGCAGTGCAGGGCGACACAACAGTTAGTGTCCAAAAAAAATGGCCCAAGTGTCCATCGGAGCTAATCCAGGTGCGGGAGGGGAAGTGTGTGAGTGTGTGTGGGTGTATGGGCCGAGTGAACAAGTTGTGAGGGGAATAAGAATAGAAAAAAAGGGGCAGCTTGAGAGGCCTCCTACCAGCCCAACCAAAGCAGGAGGATCAGAGTTCAAAGTTGAGGGTGCTCAAGACTTGTGGTCCAGAGTTCAGAATTTGGGTTCTGGTTCCTGGGTTTTAGCTTGCCATCCAAAAACCTGGACAGTCCTGTATTTTAATCTTTTTCTCGTGCTCGTTTGACAAAGGAATAGCACCAGTAGTCAACTCCTCCAGCAAACTCACCCAACCTTTCCTACTCGCTCCTGTCCGCTGCCTCTCACACAGCTGTTTTTAATTCTACTGATTGTGCGTGCTCAGTCACGTGACCGCGTGATGCAACGGCACATGATGTAATGCCGCAGGCAAAATACAAAGACGTGATGAAGAACAAACATATTTTAATAGTGTCACATATATTTTTAACCGGGTTACATTATTTTTCCTCCATTTTCTTTCTGCTTCCCTGCAATTTTATTTGAGTTGTTGAATTTCCTTATTTCTCCACAGAGCAGTGGGCTTAATTTTTTTTTTTTTTTTTTTGTTTGCTTTTACTATTTTTGTCTTTAGTGGAGCTACTGAGCCCAGGGTTGACTTAAGTGTTCTGTTAAAACTGTCAAGGATAAAATCACAGGAAGCAGATAAAATAACTGGATGAGTCTTGTAACTAACTTTAATAAAACTTGCAGCCACTTCTGGTGTTAGGTAATGTCTCCTCACAGTACACACGGAGGTCTCCCTTTGCATAAAACCAGTGATGTTACAAAACACACACAAGTGGTCAGTTAAAGCCAAGTCAACAACAGAGGACACATTAGTGGATATACCATGGTCTATGACAAGATCCAGAGTGTGTCCTCAGTTGTGAGTTGGCTGCATGCCATGCTGATTAAAATCCATAGAGTTGAGCAGGTCAATAAATTCTCTAACTGTGGAAGCACATCAGTGTGTAAAATAAAATTCCCAGATATGATAATCATATTACAGGAGGTGTAAATTGTTGATAAAAATTCAGAAAATTCCTTTATAAAAGCTGGACACTTTTTAGGTGGTCTATAAACTGTAATACATAAAATTGGAGGGTGGCTAAAAACAAAGGCATGATATTCAAAAGGTGGTAAATTGATCAAATGAAATTTGCTTAGTACCAAGTGATGTAGAAGAAATTGATGCAGTACCACCACCCTTTTTGCCCATCCTACCAGAAAATTATTAATCTAAAATTTGGAGGAGAGGCCTCGATGTGAACGTCTGGTGCATCTGTGCCCAGCCATGTTTCTGTTAAAAATAAACAGTCAATGTTTTTGTCTGATATCAAATCATTAATGATAAAAGTTTTGTTTGTTGGGGAGTGGACATTAAAAAGTGCTATGAAAAGAGTTACTTGGTTGGTGCATTCTGCAAGGGGAATAGGCAGCATGGGAATGTAGGAATGATCTCTGGTGAGCAGCCTGCCTGGTCTGCAAAGGTCTGTCTGTGATATGACTCTGATGGGATGAGTCGTTGCAGAGACAGATCCTGGAGGTGGACAGTACAGGGAGCAAGTGGTGGTCATGGTGGTTGGTGGAACTGTGGAAGAGAAAGAAGATAATCCACAACAGGTGTGCTTGATTGCTGGGGCAGCCTGATGGAATTTAGGAGCTTGAACAAGGCTGTTCTGCTTCCTTGGTTGAACACCAGGACCCTTGTAAAAAGAGGTGGTCTTGAAGCTCTGGACAGCAAAATGAATTGCCCAACTTATTAAGCTGAACACCATCAGCCCTCTAAAAAGAAGACTGTTGCTAGAACAGGTTAACATTGTCAATAAAACCAAACTTCTTGACCATGCAGGCTGACTTGAGCGAGGTGTTGAGGTTAAGGAGCCTGCTGAAATGTCATGCTCCACAATTAGGTGAGGGGAGGAGTCCAGAAATATAAACAGACAAACGACAGCCATTCAAATATTCAAACGGTTCCTTAAAATCCTTTTTCGTTAGCTCAGATTTTCCACAAGAGGTGTCATTAAAATCCACATGTAAAATCAGTGTCTTGATCAAGGATGAAAATGAGCAACTTTAACATTTTATAAAGTATTTTGGTTTGTTTTTTTAAAGTTACAGGTTAATTTTTAAACTTGTGTTTTACAACCGGTATATGTATTTTCAAAATATGCACTTCTAGTTCCTTAAGGAACTTTTAAAAAATTCTTTAAAAGAATGTTTGGCAAAACTGAACAGCAAAAACAATAGGGACAGAACAGTGTTTTTTAAAAACAACTAATGAAACATAATCTTGGTTCTGTTAAATTTCTTTTTTACATAAGCTTAGTCCAACTGCAGCTCTGGCAAAGTAAGAGAAAAGAACCCCAACTTCTAACGAATTCTGAAAGCTGAGAAGTAGCTTTGCGCTGATATACGACACATTACGGTAGTGGCAGTGGTACCCGCACACACACCTGGCCATCTAGCAGAGAATGTAATATACCTTTTGTGTACATCTATATTAAAACCACTTTGACATTCCGTTTATTTATTTTTATTTTTTTTGTAAATGGTGGAGTCAACGTCATTGGCAGGGACAATTTAATAATTGGTGGATATTGGTGGGAACATGTCACCAGGTTCCATGCTAATTCTACGCCCCGCTTTTTCCCCACTCCAGTACTTTATTGTCATTATGTTTTAAGCATTTCCTAACCTCAGTTGATCAAATAACCTCAATAGATCAAATTCTCATACGTTGGAGCCATAACATGAAAGTAGGCTGCGCAATGAACCGCAGCCACAAAGATTGCCAATAATCAAGGTTTTCTTCTTGTGATCATCAGTTATTTATTAACTATTTTTTTTGTAATTATGAGACAGAGCATATAAATGTGAGACTCAGCAACTGTGGTCACTGTAGGAGGCCTGTGGCAAACAAAGCTTGAGTTTAACAAAATAGCACCTAAAGCACAACATTTAGAATTTAACCTGGTGCTAAGCTCAAAAATTGAGCCAGATTTCAGTGTCAGAACAAGGACAGGTTTAGCTAATCTGCAGGTACAACTTACTTTGTGGAGTAAATATATTGTCTACTTTAAAAAAGTTTAAATATTTGATTTGAACAAACCATTTAGGAGTAACTACAGTCTAACCTGTGCTAACAACCACCTGTAATAAGCGACCCCCTTTGTTAAGCGACCAGTCGAAACTCCCCCCAACAGTTTTTCAATATAAAGAGGCTGTATTAAACGACCACTTGCTTTCCGCGACCAGCGACCGCCCACATTGTCACCAATTAGCATCATTTCGTGTATTAAACGACCATACATGTCAGCGTGTAACGCGTTATTGATCGGTCGCTAGGCAACCACGTGACATTCCGCCAGCGAAGTGACAGTACTCTAATTGTCACTAATTGACAGTGGTAGGGGATTAAGGTACAACAACAGTCTGCAAACTGTCATCACCAATTAATTTAAGGAGGAAGATGAGGTCTTCTTTTCCTTTAATCTTAGCCGAAAAAGTTACCTAACCCGGGTACATTTTTTCGCTCCTTCACGGTCTTTGACAAAATTAAAAGAATGTACATATGCATTTTCTGAAAAAGGTATACACATACACTTGCTAGTGGTCATTACTGTTTAATAACTTGATAAGTTAAGAAAAAAAAAGAGAAAAAAATAAAATGATTGTTTTTGCAAACACGGTTGTTATTTATTTATTTTTAATATGTATTACCAAACCATAGAAACAGAATTGGAGCAAAGAGGAAGAGAATAAGAGCACAATACATTTACAGGCACAAAGAAACGCACATGAACTGTACATGTAATGCCAAATATATTAAAAACACAGAAGACAAATGTTATAAATACTTTATTATAACAGAAGTTCTTT
>JAOWBL010005455.1:0-10209 GCA_028564865.1 Zenarchopterus dispar
ACACCCTGGACAGGTCGCCAGTCCATCACAGGGCCACATTCAAAGACAAACAACCATTCACACACACACACTCACACTTATGGGCAATTTCAGAGTTCCCAATCAACCTCACATACATGTTTTTTGGACTGTGGGATGAAACTGGAGTACCCGGAGAAAACCCACGCAAGCACAGGGAGAACATGCAAACTCCACACAGACACCTATGGCTGGGAGTCGAACCAGGAATATTCTTGCTGTGAGGCAACAGTGCTAACCACTAAGCCACCGTGCTGCCCCTGACTGGACTCAGTTTGCTACAAGTTCAACATAATCAGGACTGAACTGACCAGATGCCTGTATCATTGCTAAAGCTGAAAAAGGGACTCCTATAAAATAATAAATAAGCTAAGAACTTAGCTTAGATTAGATGGCAATTTCTTGTGTGGGGATTTTAGTCACAAGACACACAGCTTTCATCTTGAATCAGTGTTGGATCCAACATTAAAAAGTTATTTTAAATACAGGCATGGATGGAAAATGTCTTGCTTTTCTGAATCTGCTCCATTGTTTTCAGACTCTACAGTACTCCCTGGATCCCTTTCATGCTCCATGTCGCACTGCAAGTTTTCTCTCTATCATATCTCTATACTGTCTCTCGATTTCCACCTTCTATAGGCATGGGTACACCCTGGACAGATCGCCAGTCTATCATAGGGCCACATATATAGAAGAACAACCATGCACACTCACAGTCACACCTATGGGCAATTTATATAAAATGTTTTTGTTGTGTGGGAGGAAACCAGAACACCTGGATTCTTTACTTAAGCAGCAGTCTCACATTTCCTCGATCTCAAATGAATGTTCAATGTGAATGTGAAAGGAGGCACACAATAAGATAATGGTTTTTAAATTGGCACAAAACACCAGCTGATCAATCAGAATAATAGATGTTCTTGTTGAAAAATATTGACAGAAACTTAGTGGCTCAAATAATTTTATGTTTGGCCAGTGGATGCAGATGTTTGTTGAACTTCATGTCATTTTATCAGAGTAAAATACGGCATACACAAGCACACACTTTGTTATTGTGAATATTTTATTAAGCACCACTTTTTGTCCTCTTGAAAGGATGAGCCACCACTCATGTCATCTCAAGGACTGCAGTCAAAAGGAAGCTTGATGCCAGATGAAGATATCTTTCCATTTGCTTGCAAATTTTATCAAAAGTGAAATATCCCATTTCTTCATAGCCTGCTCTGGTTCTGTCATGAGATTTGTATTTGTTTGCAGTTTGATACCATCAAACTCAATATTTCATGACTTTGAAGACAAGTTGCATATAACAGATAACATTTCTCTGCTAACACTGTGCAATATCTACACAAATTTTGTTCCCAGTTGATTTTGAGCATTATTATTTTTTTTTTTTTTTTAACGCAGCACATACAGTGTTATAGCAGCGCAGAGATTTGTAACTCAAAAGCTGGACTGACACAAATTCATATCTGATTTTCCAGGTGAAGATGAGGACTTTTCAGAGATTTATGTTTGGTTTGAGATGAATTTGGCTGTCTTTCAGGTCTAGGAAGATTTGTATAAACATTTATGATCCAATTCCCTTCAGGAATGGCATGGGTTGTTTTCTCTTGCCTTTATTGTGTGGAGATGGCAACAAATCCAAACAGAAGCCATAAGAAAAGGCTCATATTCAGACAGTCCAGTATAATATCTCATTGTAATACCACCAGCTCCATCAGAGGAAAAACAAGCAAGTAAAATAGCTGTTTTCAACCTTTAGGCAACAGAATATCTGCTTGTTTTAGATACAGTTGATGAAATTAATGGGACAGCGTCCCAGAGACAGTAAAAGACAAAAAACACAAGATTAAGGTGCCAATATGAGAAGGTTGTACCACATGACAAATAAAATAAATAACAATGACTAATAATATAAGGTGGTGGCTTTTTTTTAACCCCAGGGAACCTGCAGAAATACAGTACAAGTTTTGGGGCAACAGTTGTGACACCCAACTCAAGACCCTCCATTTTAGTAAAATCACTCAGGATAAATGCATGGTGATAAATAGTCACTGAGTGCCCCAGGGTACAAGCTACACATTTTATACATACAGTATTTTGAATAGGAGCAAAATATACACATACAAGCAAAGAAAATTTAGAATGGAATACTTGAAGGACCATCCATCCAGTACAATTGAGAAACGACCAAAGGCATCTTAAGTTAAGCATCATGCTGGATATTTTGGAAGCAGCTGAAACAGAAACACCTGCATCTACCACACAGAAGAGGGGTCCAAGCTTATGTCATTACCCTAACCCTTTTGATCAGACATGTCACTGGTCTATTATCATGTAAGACAAACAAAAACAATGAGATGCTGAGATGAATTATTTCCACTAGTTTCACAAGCCACAGGTATCAAACAGAGGAAGGAGAATGTGTTGTTCACGTATGTGGTTGAGTGTTCATGCCAATGCTTTTGTGTGGATGGGCATGACTGGGAATGGAAAGAGAATGTAAAGATGCTATTTACAGTCTTCAATAGTAAATGGTAGTTATAATTATTTAATAGCATTGGTTGATATTTAATTGATAGTATGATAAATCTGAAAAAATTGTGTTTCACAATGGTACACGTTGCCAGAGATAAATAAAATCTGACAGTATCTGCCTTATTCTGAAAGATGCAACTTATGCTTATGAAAACAAATAGATTTAAGCATTAAGTGGAGTGAATATGTTTTGAAGAAGTACACTTTTTTTGTTTCATAGAAACAACAAATGTTTAATGTTACACAATGTTGCACAGAGGCAACAAACTAACAAAAAGACACCATCTATCCATCAATTTTCTATACCTGCTGAATTCATTACTGAGTCATGGGGAACAAAAAGATAAATTTTTAATAAATACATTTTAAATGACTGTGGCATAAAAGAGCCACACCATGCACCTGTTTGCACATGTAAATATTGTAGAGGTGTTTGTGTGTGTGTAAACGTATTCCTAGTATATTTATTGTATTTTGATTTATTTTTGCTTTATTTGTATGTATTTTTATTCTATTTCTACTTTCCATTACTTTATGTTATATCTGCACAGTTACATCAGAGCAATTTCCTAGTCTGTGAACCTGTTTTACTGGCAGTGGCAGTAAAATGATTCTCATTGTGATTTTACCTGCTAAAATATAAAAAACCTGCCAGTTCTCTGTACGTCACTTTTTCAGCTCTTCCTTGTTGTTAGACACTCTCTACACCTGTACTCAGTGTGACATTATTTAGTCTGATAGTGAGTCTCCTCAGATTAATTCAAGCAACACACGTACTTATGCAGGTCAGAAATCCAGGTGTCCATTAATTTATGCTCTTTTACAAAAGCCATTGCATTGGACTGCATTTATTGCCATTTTTGGTTCAGTCTTTTTTATGTATTTCCCCCTCCTTTCTTTCTCCTCCTCTGCATGTGTATTTTTGAGTTATTTCTCCAGAAATGTATTAAAGTACATAAAGAAATCCTTCTTCATAGTGGAATTTCTTTTTTCCGATAAACTAAATAAGCCTGAAGGAAAATATGTTTAAACAGCTATATTTGGATGAATTAAAGTAGAGCTCTCCAAGGAGACAAATATTTCTACCCAGAGGTTTAATATAGTCTTTCGTTGGAAATAACAAGCTAAAAATGAAAGACCATTGTATAACTTTGTGAACATACAAAGGCAGCGTAAACAAGTTTGGTTGTTGGCGACAGTTGTTTTCATCTTAGGTTAAATTCTATGAATTATGTTTCTTTGAACTTTCTTCAAACAGCTTTTACATTTTGCATGCCTGCACCTGTTTTTGAAGTGATGAAGCTAGAGAGATTCAGAGGGGACCGCATGAGCACAGGGAGGGGATATCTAAAAGATGAGAGAGGAAAAAAAACAAGCCAAGGAGATATCAACCAGCCAGCCAGGTGAAAACCAGCTGCGTGCAGGCTCAGGATACATTCAAGGAAGTCTTATTCATATCTCAGAAGACAGGGTAGATTAGACCAATCACAATGTTTACAGAAAGCATTAGTAATATCCCAAAGTGCCCTGCTCAGGAGAACAGCGTGGCACTAGAGAGTCGGGTAACATGGCTGAAATTATAGCTCTGCAATAAATAAGTGTTTGCCATGTGCATCTGGATCCACCTCAGCCAACATCCTGCCGGGAGGTGAAAGGACAATTGCAGACAAAGAAATAAAATTTTAAAAAAGCTGGAAGAGCAGATATTGGCCTTTACTGCTTTTCATCTTGGTTAAATATTGTCATATTTATCAAACTTTTTTTCTCTCTTTAGGGTGGTTATTTATATATTTACACAGAACAGACAGTGATATTTTAAAAGCTAATCTAAACTCTGACAAATAATGCACAAAGTATTATACAAGGAAGGTGAGGTTACAAAATTAGAGGGCAGAAGGAGGAGTGTGGGAGGACTTTGATGGTTGGTACAACAGCTGTGCCCCCACTGAGTGTCTTTGAAGAACTGGGAGGGTGCGCCTTGAAATAAATGCAATAATTGTAGACAAGGGAAAAACTAAAATATAAATGATGGAGATGAAGGAGAAGACAAGCAGATTGTGCATGTTGACTCAGAATAACTTCAGCTGAGACAGATAAAAAGGCCTCACTATTGTCAATCAGAGATTTTAAAAGTATGAATGTAGAGTTGGTGGATACTGCCTTGGAGCGCTGATGTGTGATCAAATATTTTTATATAAACTGACATTTCTAACAGGGAAATTTTTGTAGTTTCTGTGACTCAAGACATGTTTGTTCCTGCAAACATAGCTCTGGTGAATGCAGGTATTCAAAAGTGAGCAGACAGTGAGTTTTTAACTATAATTATAAATAAAAAGCTATGTATTTTTTTTCCCACAGTACGCTTAAACCATCTTTGGGATCTTGCATTAACCTAAGTCTTAAACAGTAATAATTGAATCATTTAAATAATTTCTAAACCTACAAATTATTATTTTATCACAGCTTGAGTAAATAATTGAAAGACATTTTAGTCTTCCTTTCCTTTATTTGTTCTTCCTTTTATTCTCTTTGGCCAGAGATCATCTGTGTTTGTAAAATCTCATCGGGTGGCTTGGGGTCCATCTGTATGTGGTAATAAAAGTTTAGAGGTTGGATAAGTCAGCAAGTAAGCTATTTCTAATTTGGGTGCTATGTGGTTTCCTTTCTTGAGTTGCTCATGGTGAAAGGGATTGAGTGTTCCTGGGTGAGATTACTTACGTATAGCCTCATCGCTATAAGAGCCTGTATGTTGGGATTATCAGTGGTAGATGAGAGATTTTGTGTTGTAGATGACAGAACAACTTTACTTCACAGTCAGGTGAGGGAATGGGCTCAGACAGTTGTGTGCCCCTATGCACTGGAAGGTAGTTCTTGAGTAACAAATTCCCTATGAAACCTTGGATTTTTTGAGAGGTGCCTGAATGAGCTCCTAAAGGCAAGAGCACCTGGCTGCAGACTCTGGAGCTCCACTGACTACCACCATAGACCGGAACTATGTGACCTCCACTCCACCTGAGTGGTTATGGTAATGTATCAGGATAAGGTACTTCATAGGCTCAAAATCAAGTGGTTCCACTATAGAGCATAGATCCACTTTTTAGGATCCCAGTGATCTGCTGGAGCTTATGTCAAGCTCTTTTTGGGCAAAAGGCAGGTGTACACCCAGCACAGGTTGCCAGTCAATGGAAGAGCCACATATATAGATAAATAAGCATGCACAGTCATGCTCACTTCCACGGGCAATTTAGAATCATCAGTTAGACTAACATGAATGTTTTATGACTGTTAGAGTACCTGGAGAAAAACCACACAACAGGGAGAAGATACAAACTCCACATTGGAAGGCTCCTGCCAGGACTCAAACTAGGAAACCTTCTTGATGTGAGGCAATGCTGTTAACCACCGAGCAACTGTGCTAATAATGATCTACATTAGGGTCACCATATCCATTCCTCAAGGGCCTCTATCCTTGTCTTTTTTAAGATGTTACCCTTGTTCAGCATGGATCATCATGAGCTTTTCATCAAGGTCTTCACAAGTCTGTTGGTGACACACACCTTGATCTCAACCCAAGTCATCGTCCATCCACTATTTGACAGAGAAAAGTGACACTGTCCATTAGAAAGACCAAAAACGTCAACTGGCTTTTCCTGAAGTGCTTTTGGTCATATTTTTGCTTCTTTGGGTTTTGTGTTGGTAAAGCATATGTCATAAAGTCATAACTCACTCCCATTAACACAGCTTCAGTTTCATTTGCTTTTCTGACAGGAATATCAATTATTTACCTGAGACAAACTGCACTTGCTTTACAAAAAGGAATAACATAGCTGAAACTATTCTTGCCCACAGGAGGATCATTTTTTCCTTAAGCAGCTATATATAGCTATAGTGCAAGATTACTGTATAAATACCTTATCCTACTTGTCCCTCCCGCCTGCCTTTTTTCACACACCTTTCCCGGAAGACAATCTTTTCAGTTGCGCATTCTTTCCCCTGCATGCCATTATTGCATAGGCGCTGCACATCCTCATCCTTTTTACCACAGACATTACCATACCTTTGATCGCACCCACACTACCTTTGCTCCACTTCATTACCAATGCATATGTCTCCATCTTTTTTTCAAAATATTTTTGTCGTAGTCAGCAGTTAGGAATGTTCGTTTAACAATTGCCATAGATGGAATTATAATATGGAAAGAGAGAGCTTTGAAATGGAAATTGCACGCAGGGGAGGCCCTGGTGAACACTCCGATAGTCTCCTGGATCCTGATGACGTTGACTGAATTTCATTCCAGCTGATATCAGAGGCAAGTGTGTGAAGAACAAACATATCCAAGAGAAAGGCAGAGATAAGAAAGATTGACACATCCCTGTTCTTAGCTGACAAACAGCTGCATCACATCACCTCACATCTTTTATCTGGATGGAGGTTTCGTTTTCATCTGGCTCACATTTGATGGGATGGTATTATTTGCTTGGCATTAGAGGAAGAGGAAACTGTCCGTCATTAGCTTGATAACGGTTCTGCCGGATGAGAGGACAGACAAGAGCTAGTGGTCTGATTGGAAGAGGTCTGAACCAAGAAAACCAATCTCAGTGGTTTGGTATTTCGTTTCAGCTAAGCAAAAATGTGGCGTAAAGAAATGGATGAGGTAAAGAATGGTATGCAGGAGGAAAGGATGTACATTTAGAAAAAAGTTCTAAAAAAAACAGAAGTAGTTTTCTGATTGCCTATGGAATAAAAGCAAGGGTAGATGGAGGGCATTGTGATTCATTGTAAAATAAAATAGTGTAAAAAATTGTAAAGTTAATGTGAAGGGCAGAGGAATGACTTCATGGGTTTTTTGTGCAGCAAAGCTGAAGAAACCACTGATGGAATACTTCTTTGTATAATCACTGTGTATTGTAACAGATATACAGTGATGTCCTTTATGCCAAAAAGTTGCATTGTTCTGCCAAAACTTGGTGCTGAGCCTCTTCCTGCAGACTTCCCTGCACTCTCTTAGTTTTACCTTAAACTCTCTTTGGACTATCAAAAATAAGTGCAGGTCCATAGTTTTAGTTATATATTATTGAGCTCATCCGCCACCACAACAGTAATGGAGCAAATTGTGTAATGTGTTAACAAATGCACTGAAAAAAATGAAACACTGGATCAACTTAAAAAAACTGAAGTAATCTGTCACACCTAATATTTAAGCATTGACTTAATACAAATATTTTTTTTAGTGAAAGGTGAAACTTTAATTACATGTAAACTAATTTTTGATGGTGAAAGAAACCAATTCTTTTACGTTGTCCTTAATTGAAAGAAATGGGTTAATTTTATTACTCAATAACAGTAATCAGTTTAGTTTTACCTAAGAATTTTAACTTCATATAAACTGTTTTTGAATCATGGAGCAAACTCTTTTTCAAGTTGTCTCAACTAAAGAAATTACAGTTGTCATAATTTAATGTTTGTGAAACTGAATGTAAAAAAAATAAAAAATAAGATGTAAGCACTGATTTATATTTCAAACACATTCCAATATAAATCACCTATTTATTGTACAAATAACATAGTTTTAGCAACATGGCCAACACTGTACATTTTTTTCAAATGACAATGAACAGTCAACAGCTTTGTACTGAAAGGTGTGACAAAAATAGCCAAGAAACAGCTGCATTTTTCAACAACAGACTGAGTTTCAAATGGGTACAATCTAGTTCTTGTAAATCCTGCTGAAGCAATTCAAGGTAAATAATCTGTGACAAAAATAAATACATAAATAAAAGACTCAATGAAGCTACAAATAGTAATACTGAATACACAATAGATTGTCTCTACAAAAACAAGTTCAGCAAATGTTCTCATCCTAAAATAGTCAAAGTAAAATCCATAATAATAGTCAGGGAGCTATTACAGCCTACTTTTGTCAGTACTGCAGTGGAAATGCAAACACAACCTCTGAATACCAACCTCACAAAACCGGTCCAAAACCTTGGTTGTAGTAACACTTTGAAATTTACACACCAATGGAAAATAAAATCAGGCGAGTCACTGCAGAATTTAACTCTGCCTACTTTAGGCTGTAAAGCTGGGTGTTCAGCCTATGTACCTTTGGGGACATTCTTTTTCTACCAACCTCCATCAGGACTTTTTGCACAAACTCAAAGGTGTTCTGCAGGTTTTTTGGATATTTTAGATTGAGTGCGTATGTTAGCTCAAAGAACATAGCAATAGCTGTAGCAAGCAAGGGCACCTTGTTCAGGACATGTATTCCATCAATGGCTATGTTAATGTGTTTGAGTGGATTGAAAGGATCCACTTTTCCAATGACAAAGATTGCCATGCCCTTTGCTCCAGTACGTCAGCTTCATTCTCCTGTACACACACCAAAAAAGGAAAAAAAAAAGAGTAAACTAATGAGTGTTGACCTCTATCAACACACAACAGTCTCAATTATAACAGGCTTTCCATTTTTCTAAACTTTGGATTTTTCAATTAAGACTGATGGTGGCGCTACAATAAAAGGTTAAGACGTCAAACATTACTAGTTTTTGTCCCCCACTTGGAGCCATTGTTATAGCAATTTGACCCAAAAATTAAATGCACACAAATCAAATAAATGTTTATTACCAGAAAAAATAAAAGAAAAACTATAGTGCTATATGGCATCCAAACAACAATGGGTCTGTGGGTGTTACCTGTGTTAGTGTTAGTGTGCGAGATGGCCTTACCTGATATTCTTTAATAAGGTGCTCACAAGGTTCACCCAAGTAGATCAGAGATTTGAGGATGCATTCTCTTCTGATGGTGATGTCCACAGTCTGAGTGAGGATAAGCAGTATTAACTAAAATAACCCTCTCTCACACACACAATACAACCATTCAACTGTGTATCCCACTTATGGCAATCTCATGCATATACCTCATCTAAAACCTGTGAGGTCCTGGTGGTCTGCTCCTTCACTCGCCCTCCCCTGCTCCTGATGGGCTCCAGCAGTTTAGTGGAGTCTTTGTCCAACTGTGTCAAGAACTTTGTCTCCAAAGGAACTGCTGTAACTCACATGAACTCACCACTGATCTATAAAATAAAAACAGAGAGTGAGGAAAGAACTTTGAAAATGTGTTAAATAATGACCTTCTAAAAAGAGCTACAGGTTTGATCAAACTACTAGAAGATCAGCTTTTATTAATATATAATTAAAAATATTAAGAAATATATTGTCATGTTCTCCGCTGTATGTCTGCACTCCCCTTTTTCTTTCTACAGGTGGAGCAGCCAAACACCTGTCTCCACACCTGCAACTCCTTGAACGCTGATTAGACTACTACTTAAACCACTTCTCCCCTACAGTCAGTGTGGGATTGTACTCTTCTGCTACCCCTGTGTGTTTCTCGGTGACTGTGAACAAAGTATTTTGAGTTTGCGTCGTTGCCGTTTCGCTTGTTTTATTTTTTCCCACTGGCTGTGGTAATTTTCGATTAATTACCAGGACTCTTTGTTGGTCCCTCTTTTGTGAAAGAACTCCGTTATTTTTATTTTATATATATATATATATATATATATATTAGTAAAACCCCACTAATAAGACCACTTGGCGGTCTTAAGAGAAGTGGTCTTAATAGCGGGGTGGTCTCAGTAATGAGGTTGGGCCCAGT
>JAOWBL010005456.1:19206-30860 GCA_028564865.1 Zenarchopterus dispar
TTTTTTTTTTCTTTTTGTTCAGGGTTATTGTCCTGCTGAATCCCCCAACTTCCACAAAGCTTTGCCTGGTGGACAGCCACCCTTACATTATCCCAATTGGATATTTTGGTAATTTGGCAAATTCAGTTTTTCTCTCATTATTGGGAAGTGATCCAGGGCCTGAGGCAGCGAAACAAGCCCAAACCATTCTGCTCCCTCCACCATACTTTGATGCTTTGATGCTCATAAGCTGAGCCTCTTGAACACCCTAGAAAATGTTGAGTATTATTCATGAACATCTGAACTTTTACTTCATCAGACCACAAAACATTTTTGCAGAAGCACTGTAGACTACCAAGGTGCTCTCTATCAAAGTTCAGGTGCACAGCAATATGTTTTTTGTTTTGTTTTGTTTTGTTTTTTTGCAGAGGAGCAGCTTCCCTGTGGGGACTTATATGTGGTAAACTCATGAGATGAAATGTTTGCCAGTTTCACAGATGTCTTCCAGCCTCCAGCTGTTACTTTGCCTCATTGAGGATTCTGTGCTGTGCTTTTGGAGTCGTCTTGGCTGGGCTTCAACATTGAGGAAGAGTAACAACAGTAACAACAGTACCTAGCTGTCTCTAATCATTGTCCGAGTGTGGACTAATGGATGTCTAAGCAATTTGAGATGACTTTGTAGGTCATTCCACCATCATGCAGAGCAACTACTTTTCATCTTAAATCTTCAGAGAGCTCATTTTTGTGAGACATGATGTGTATTGGCAGTTGCTTCTTTTGAACAGAAAACTTAAAACGTTTGGTTGTCTTTTATCCATCAAAGTAGCTCGAAACCACACCACCAAAATGATTTAATTAATTCCACTCCAGGTGGGCAAATTCTGACTTCAGTGAGCTTTAACAATAATATTTAGTTTGAAATAAATCAAAATATTTAAAATTGGATTAAATCAATTTGGAGATTTTGGCACAAATCATGAAAGTGGAAATGAGGCAAATGAGACAAAGTTTTGTACCTAAGGGTTTATCCAGTGTGTGATGATTTAAAAAACAAGATGACTCACTATGGTTAGCGGTTAATTTGACTCGGTGAAATTAGATCCTGAAATCAGTGGGATGACAACCACAAATGACTGTTTCATTTGAACAACAGGCAACTATCAATGTCTTTCTCCACAAGATGTGTTTGTTTAAGCCTATCACTGCCTGAATAAAAGACGAAAATAAACACCTCAGGATAAAACGAAATATTCATGCTTCTTAGGTCTCAAAACCATCGTTAAAAACTCTCAGATAATTCATTTTCAGATTATGTCTATAGATGGTGAACTGAAAGAAGTTCAAGAAAATTGTTGCCCTCTCCAAGATATCACAGAGCTGAAGATGTTTTGTACTGAGAAAAGAGATACAATTTGTCCTTGTTGAAGTCCAAGGCTGGTCAGCATCTTCACTGTGGATATTAAGGGTACTGATGCAAAAACTAACATACTTTTTCCATTCAGAGGTTTTGTTTACGCACTTGTTATAAGACTTTTAAGCTTCAAAATGGCTTAACCAAGAATAGGTGCAGGTTCTTCGAAAGGGTTCACAAAAACTTCCACAAATACAAAAAAGGACACAAAGATAAATTGCTAGTAATGAAGTGCTTACCAAAAGGTGGCAAAGAAATAAAATAACATTTTATCATGTAAAATGAGGAATAGAAACCTGTTGTTTGAAAATGCACGGTTTGCTGAGCATTTAAGGCAGTAGGGAGTAAAGGGCACAGAAGGCGGATATGCTGTCACCCTGTGTAGCTCCTCCTCCCAGAATAACAAAGCATCCTCAGCAGGACCTCTTGCTCGATGTTGCCATGGTTGCAAAGGTGGGGAGGGTGAGGCTGCAAGCTGTGAGAACACACACGCTGCTGCTTGCTGGTGGCTCTGACTGCCGTCTGGAGATGACGCAGCTTTCACACAGCACACCGAATATCCGCTGCTTGTGTCATACACCACGCTTTCACAAATAACAATCACGATCCGGCCTCTTTTGCTCTTCACTCTTCTAAAAACACACATTCCCCTCAGTTCCCTAAAGCATATTTTAAATCTACTCCTGTTTATGTGCTCCACTCCCCGCTGAAAGACTTTGTCAATATAGATCAGTGTTTTGTTTTTGTTTTTTTTGTTTTTTTTTTCCTTTGAGTGGGGGGCATCCAAAGGGCATCTCAGCAGGTCATTCATCCCCTGCCCAGCAGCCTAATGCTCTGTTGACATGCCATTAATCATCGCATGCTGCACCACTGCCCTCCCCGTCACCTCCACAGACCTGTCAACAGCAGGCTGCTACCTCAATGTTTGACTATCCCTCCGTCTCCTGATGATTTACTGTATTATTAAACAACCTGACAGTGGGTATTAGTCAGTGTTTAAATACAGAGAAGGCTTATTATGCAGCAATGATGCATAGCTTCAGCCTCATGAGGTAGATGCCCTGAAGATCAAGGGAAGCAACACATGGATCATCAGCTGTTACCGAGCCTCCTTGTGGGTATTCCAACGTAAATTCAATTCATGTCGCATTTGAAATCTCCCTCACTGTGTTTCATTTGAGCTGCATCTCAGATGTGTTGTTAGTTGAAATTTAGCCAATCAGATATGTACTTTGTTAAAAAAAGAAAAAGAAAAAAATCACTCCCTTTGCGAGCCTTCATTTGTATTCTTCAGTTTAATGATGGCGATCCCATCCCCTTCCCTCTCTTCACGGGGGAAACTTTATTATGGCTCTTAAAGATTTCTGCTGCTTTTAAGTACTTTATGAGTCTTTTTCAAACCAGCTTGCTTCTCATTTTCCTTTTGCTCTGTCTTCATGTCTCAGCTTTTTATTTATAACACCAGGGAGCATTTATCAGTGTTTTCATTCTGGGTTTTAACTTTATTAACTGCACAAATGATTATTTTCCTGTACTTCGCAATAGAGGGGAAAAGTTTTGCTCAGCAGCTGCTGGTTCTCTCCATTATCATCTGCTGTTTTATTGGCAGATTTTATTCAGAACTCAGTGTTCCTTCATTGATGTTTCCGGGTCAGGAAATCATTTCTATTGGTTTTCATGCGCTGCATCCGTTTTACCACTAGAGACTGTTGTGTTCCTACCAATGCACTCACTCTTCTTGGTACACAGCACAGCAGAGGACTTTTGAGCACATTTTCCCCTACTGTATTTTAAGGACAAAAACAAAATCTTTCATGAAGGTGCACACAAACAAAAATGTACCGCTGTACTATACATCTCCTTGAGCTAAAGTGAAGCAGAAGACATTGCTTAAATCACCTCATGTTAAATGAGGAAGAGGTGGATAATGTCACCTCTCATAAGGACTGAAAAGGTTATGTGGTCACCTAGCAACATAAGCCATATTGAGCTATTGCTTTGACCTATAAATGCAGATGAAGACATTTCTCTGGCAGAGTCATCAATGCTATTGCTTGATTACAGCACTTAATTAAAGCAATCAAAACTATCATTTTGATTGCAGAAGGTGTGGCACCAGGTGCAGATCAGCTCCAAGTGGCAAATTTATTCAGAAGCAGTAACAAAGAAGCAAATATGCCTCTTTGTTCATCTTTATGAGACCTTCATCTTCTGTACATCTGCATCAACCCCTTGTTCCTGCAAGCCTATGTGTGTTTTTGTAATCATTTACAAAGAAAGCAGAAATTTAAACCAAGTATAGAAAATTTCTCTTAAAACCCCCCCCAAAGAATCAAACTTGTCACCGAGAATTAGAGAAACAGAATGGAGCTCCTGTTTCTCTCGAGTCATCTCGTTGTGTTTTTCAGGGCTGCAAACAGGCAGCAGTAATCTGTTGTGTCACACCAGCCGAATCTCTTATCGACCCAATCATGATACAGCAACCGCGAGTGCCGTGGGACACATGTATACCGATGCATGCATGCGCATAATCCCAAGATTCAGAAGGGTTGTGCACATGTGCATGTGCACACACACGCTATTAAAAGATTAAGGCAAAGTCAAGAGGGTCATGTTACAGTGCAGTGAATCCTGGAGTGAGGCAGCAGCAAAAGCAACGTTCCAGTATTCATAGATTTGTGGCACGAGTGCCACTGCAGGGAATTAGTGACGCCTAGGGGACCCCTTCTGATGTTTAGATATCTTATTTCTACATTTCATCTCAGTCACCTTCTCATAAATTTTAAAACTGATGCTGTAAAACAATACGAATTGTTGTAACGGTTGGTAACTTAATGCTCAGGTCAACCAGCAGGGAGAGACAGAGCACATGTCATGAGTTGTTGGGGGTCAAATGAGCTTGAGAGCAAATGAGGAGAGGGAGGTCGACTGTAAAATGAAAGCAAAAGTCATAAAAACATATTTTTCTGTTTGTTTCAAAGTTTCGGATTGTAGAGAACAAGAGAAAGTGCAATAGAGTGCACACTTCAGCACAGCCCTGCAGGAAAGTGGCTCAGTCTGTCATTCAGTCGATGCAGCCGAAGCACACTTCATCCCTCCCACTTTAGCTTCTCTGACTCAACTTTGTCAGCTTTGCTCTTCATAGAGATCTGCCACTCTGACACATACCTAGAGATGCCTTTTTATTTTGCTTGATCTTCACAGGATTTTCCTGCAGTGTGGAAATGCTAACAATCAGTGTCTTAAAGAATGTTTTCAGTTCCTTGAAATGAGTCCCTGAGACTAAAAGTAAATATGGCTTTTGGTCAAAACATATATTTTTTGCCACCTTATCGCAGATCCTGGCTTTTGAGCTGTGTCCTGATGACAAGCTGTTCGCTACTGCCGAAAGAAATGTCACATCTTTATTTTCTTTCATTGATACCCTATTTGTGGAAGCAGCTGACAGTTGTTTTCAGGAGTTACAAAGTGACTTTTGACTACAGAATTATTATTCAGAGCAGAATATTGGCAAGATTTCTTACTTTTTTTGTGACAGTAGATCAGACTAGCAGCAGAGCTAAAACATCTGCAGAGATGGCACTCACCTATCTGCGCTGTTGGATGGAGGATGAAATTGGGATTCGAACATCTATTTTTAATTCTCTGGCTTTTCATCATTTTCATTTCTGTGTGTCATGTTATCTGCATTTTTGCCTTTATGTGACATGAACATGATTTAAATGGGAGGAAATGTTGGAGGAGAATGATTTGCAGAAGGTCCAGGGTGGGTGGAAATCAAATTAAGTGAAGGCATTTGTATCCATGTGGTTGTTGCTCCAAACGCTAGGTCTTTAGTTGCCCAAAGTCAAAATTTCATACTTATCATTTTGCCTTAAAGAACTTTTTTGGCTTGGCATTGATAAAAAAAAGTAAACTCTAACTTCTCCTTTGGGTATCTTGCAATAAATGGTTCCATATTACCTTCTGAGGAAACCCCAACAACATACAATGTCAAAATTTCTGTGGTACAATATGTCCTTTCTTTATCCTAACTTTTAAACAACAGAGCTTTGGATCACAGGCGACTATCAGTTTTATCAAACAGCAAACAAGCACTGATTAGGAGCTAAGCAGAATTTCATCCACGCTCACTTGAGAGAGCTGAGCTCCTCCCCAGTAACAAACTATTCTTCTCTTCCTCTGTTAACTTACAATATCAGTGTTTCAGTTTAAGTTCAATCCTACTGCCGACATATCATTTTCTTAATTTTTTTTTTTTCATTTTTTTTATTTTCATTCATTAAAACATCTGGTCATGTTTAGGAAATAATATACCAGGTTAAGCCTAGAGGAGAAAAATGGCATTTGAAATACATGCTTATATAAATGCCCTTTGATTCACTGGTGACCTGTCAAGGATGTATTCCTTCCTTTTACTCAAAAACACCTGGAATAGGCTCCAGCAGACCCCCATGAGTCTAAATAGGAAGAAGTGGTTATGGATAGATGGATGGAGGCATACATAACCTGCACATTCCTCATAAATCACCAGTGTATGTTACTTGGTGGCTGAGAAACCGAGCTCCCTTGGCTGAGAAGCATCCATCCATCCAATTTTTTATGCACACCTCATCCTGTTCAACAAAAAGGGATGGGGAGCCTACCTCAGTGGACTAAACCTTGAACAGGTAGGCTGAAAAATATCCAAGTATAAACAAAGATGGGGGGTACTGTACTAATACCCTAATTCATATCAATTATGAAAAGCTTAAGAGTACCTTATAACATTAACAGGATCTGTTTTGGATTACGTGTGTCGTTAAATCTATGTGTAGAGCAAGAGGGACATAGAAGTAACCCATTAAAAGAAAAGCTACCATAATGAATTCAATCAATACCACATTTTAAAAAAGTTAAAGTGTCAGTTGTGTTAAAAGTGAGATAAAATGATGTCACCACTGAGAGAGCCCTCTGCTGCATCCAAGCTCTGGTTTACTCTTCTGATGAATAACACATGAGATAGGTTTTCATGCTTCGCTCTTTGTGTGCTTTCTGGACTTAAGAGGAGCAGCAGCAGAAAAGCTTTTGTCCCTCTAGTCATGAAGGTAGGTTTGTATTTTGTAACCAGAAAACTTTGTGTGGAGACTGTCGGTCAGCTTCAGCCTACAGCTGTTCTCTGTGTCTTCTTAAAACTTAGTTTATTGTCCCCCTGTGTGCGTGTGTATGTGTGTGTGTCTGTGTACACCTGCAGGCTTATCTCCTGTGTACAGGCGCACATAAAGTCGATGCCATTGTGGAGAAGTTTTTTTCTGTTGAGCACAGTTTGTACTGCAGAACTTTCACAATGGGAACATCATCATCTCTAGTCAATATTTCCCTGCTGCTCCTCTAAACCAGGAGTCAGGAGTCTGAATGAGGCACAGAGCTCTGGAGAGGGAGGGGAAGAGGGGGATGCTTTACCCCCAAGCTGGCAGTTGAGCTCTGATTTCTGAGATGACGTTCAGTTCGGAGCTCACGTGGAGCAGAACTGAGATGGGGGAGATAATGATTGTTTGGTGGAGTGGAGGCGGAGAGAAAGGGGGGAGTGCTATTGAGTGATTCACTGTTCTGCAGCTGGCAGGCCATCAAATGGAAACCCACCAAAGAGACAAGAGCCAAACTGCAATGATTGATGTTCCTCCCCTCAACAAATTGGCTGCTGTATCATGGGAATACATAGTCTTTATTACTGGATTGTTTGGGGAGACATTTTGCACCACTGACATTATTGCTTATGTGTTAAGACATACATACACACCCTATCACCTTGCCCAAGGGCCACATGTCGGTCTTCCTGACTCTCTTTTTTTTCCCCTATCTGTCTGTATCTCCTTCAGCTGGATTTATTTGTCTTGCTGGTATGTCTTTATTTCAGTAGAGATCTTAACTCAAGCCTTTTATATTTTAGAGATGTAACAACAATTTAAAAGTTATGAAATCTGAGAAAAAGTCATTTGAATACTTCATCTGTCATTTGAATTTTTAACACCTTTATTTTAAAATCATTTATAAGTATAACTTTCCTGTTTTGCTGCAAAGGCTTGATGGAACAGACATATTCACTTTTGTGAAACTGCACAATAATCATAGATTACATCCGTTTGAGCTCTCTCAGCACTCAAAGGAATGCAAACCTTCATCCTCCAGTACCTGTATGAGCAGCACCATTAACAATTTGTAAAATCTAGTATTCTGAATAAATTGCTCCTGGGAGAAAAGCAGAGGGAAGAACGGATACATAACCCTGGTTGAAATGCAGTATTTAGTGACCCAGCTGGGTGTGCGGTGTGTAATGCTGATCTGAGCTGAATGGAAGATGCAGCTAATGGCCCAGGTAAGTGGTTCAGTGTTGATTGTTGTGAAGGCTACAGCGCTCTGGCAGCATCCCTCACACAGTCCTCAGAGGCCTAGATGCAGGAATGTGAATGGCCGTCAGCAGCACCCTGTTCTGTCTGATAATCCCTCAGTGACCTGACCTCCTGTGGTGTGACTGCAGAGGTGTCGTGTTCATGGTCTTTACTTGAGAAAGCACGGCAGTGTCTTGGGGTTTCAGTGAGAAATGGGCCACACACACACACGCATACTGTAGACACACTTCAACTAAATGCACGGAGAATAGATGCTGACTGTGGAATTATTGTCAGTAAGAGCTGAGGTGTGTCTCTTTTATGAGTCAGTCGTTTTTCACCGTCTCTCTCTGCATCCACATCACTCCATGCTCTCTAACACGAGCCCTCGGTCTGCTGCTTCTCCGTAACCATGAAAACTCACAAGTTGTCACGGGTGGAGAAACTGTGGAAGGTGAGTGTTACATTTTTCAGGTACATAAGTACCCCTTGTTTCTATTTACATGATAAATAAATACAAACTGGCCTATTTTTTGCAATCTGTTTTTTTTTTTTAACTTTTTAATCTTACTTTGTGTGTATCTGTTTTCAAGTGCTTGAAGGATACGTTAAAGAAAATTGCAAATGTTGTAGGAGGATGTGTCAGTGCCGTTTCTTTATTTATTTTAGCCTTAAAAGAATCTGATGATTTAATGAGCACTTCAGATGACAGGCAACATTGCAGTTGTTGACAAACTGGGGGAGTTTGCAGCAAAATCATAGTTGTTCTATATGAAAACTTGTCAGAGAATAAATTTATGCACCAAACTTTCTTCACAGATGTTTTGAAGTATGTATAACTTAATTTATAAGCATATCTGCATTTTTTATGCTGGAAAATGTATAGACGGTTCAGTAGCAGTGTACTTCTGACTTTTATTTTTATTTTTTTCTTGACTATCTTATTTGGCATTTAATCCAGCAAAGGAATACTTTACTAAATAATGAGCTAAAGCTGCCTGGACAACACAGACAGCTTCTTCACTCCTGTCATGCGTTATCAGCTTTTATACTCGGGCTTTGACAAATTTAATGAATTCCAGTTGTTCAAGTGTTGTTTACATACAGGTTATATAAACACATATATTGTAAGATTTTACTACAATATGCAGTGCAGCTCTACCAGTCAGTATGCTGAAGTGCTGAATTTCGAACCCTCTGGATTAGTGATTTGTGTTCGACTGAAACCCAAATTGTGTTGTGCCTGTGAAGGGAAAGTGAGGAATATTTTAATGTGATGTAAGCAGAAGCCAGCTGCAGCTGCGAGGTGGATGCCGGCAGGGGTTATTACATTATTTAACAATCCGTTGTGACTGTGTTTAATCAGAATTAGAAATAAAGATCCAGTTGATGCAGAGTTACAACAAAGTCTCTTTGTTGCTTCTTGTAATTGCAGTTAAGCAAGACAGCAACACACCTGCCAGGTGATGTCAGTGTAACAACTCCAAGCTTTATTCAAAGTTTCTGATTTTGTATCAATTTAGACTTCATGTAGCAATCAGATTTATATTATGTTTAGCCTAGAGTTAGTTCCCATTTTGTCATCAGCTAAAGAATAGTTTAAACCCTTCTACCCCCCCCCCACCCCCCCCACCCCCTTTTTTTTAAAATACTTCAGGTAAAGAGAGGTTAAAGTACTTAAAACTGTCATCTAATTGTCGGACCAAAAAAAGTTGGGGTGTCAACTTTTTTTAGTTTCTGCCGAGCTGTGTTGGGTGTGGTCGCCAAAACTAGCTTTGTCCGTGTTATGTTTGTGTTTGGCTTGTATGTGATCTCATACTTTAGTTGATTTCGTGATTATAAAGGGACTTCTTTCTTGATTTTAGTCCATTAACACCAGTAGCAGGGTTTCACATTTGGAACAGGAATCTGATGACATATGTACTTATGTTAATGGGGAAAAAAAGATAATATGTTTTTCACTTGGAGGATTGTTCCTTTTACAAAACCATCCAAGATTTGTATTCATTCTGTCTCTTGCTCAATCGCTCTCTTGTTTCTTCTTCCTTGATTCTTCTGTAACTACTTTATCGAATCGTTTATGCTGACTGTTCACTAGAAAACTTATGAACAATTTTAGAAAATGTTCTAAAAGACTGATGTATGACATCCTCTCACATCCTCTCACCATCAAGAGTTTTAGGTCACAAATTTAACATTGAGGGTTTTATTAGGTCACCGTTTTATTAGGTCAACTACATAAAACAACACAGTTTACATGTGACAAGAGTCAGACTTGTGAGAATCATATTACATGTTTGATTTTGCCACCAAGATGCAGAAAAGACTATATTTGATTTACTCCAAATGATAATATACCTAGTAATTAAGAGTTCCCCAACTCAAGGAAGATATTTCACGAGTTTCGTCTGACTGTAAAAATTTGACTGCAATCCTGAAATTTGTTGTAAAATATAATACAAAAGATTCAGCATGAGTGGCCTCTGCCATAAGGTCCACTGAAGCTCTTTGAACAGGCTTCATATTATATGCCTCATTGACCAACGTCATTGATGTTTGATGTAGTGCTGTAAAACGATTCACAGTTGTCACGAGAGAAGACTGTGGCACAAGTCCAGAGTTACTTTAGTCCCTTTTCCATTAAACAGCTCTTGCCTCCATTATAGTTTGGTACCACCTCAATGTGGGTGGGACCTTTGGCCATGCAGTCGTCGGCCACGAGGCACAGAAACGTGCGGACCTACTTGTGAGACCTACAGTGTGAGATGGTCCAAATGGGGCCATCTCAGTATTACTCCCAAAGAGAATCTCAACATGTTCATTTCTGCTACCTCTAGCTCTGCCTCCTGTCTCTTCCTCAGGTCCACTGTCTCCAAACCATACAACATTGCTGGTCTCACCACTGTCTTGTGCAATGAATGGGTTCAGCTCAAGTCTGATCTGGGTAGAGATCAGATATATTTTCATGTATGTTCTAAGGATGCTCTTGCTACCATCTTTCTCTCTGTTGCAACTTGTACCTTATAGAACCATTGGCATTTTCAAGTGGCATCAAAAAAAAACATTAAATAGTCAGAGTACAGGAGAAAAAAATGTGTATTTTGATAAACTGCTGAAAAAATGGGCTATAAACCACCCAGGAAACATCCATAATTTAAACAATCACCAATTACATAAAACAATTTCTCTAAATCTTAGGAAAATCTGCAGTGTACTCTGTTCAGCGATGCTGGAGGCATTTCCACTGAGGATGCTGATTGACAGACCAACTCAGATGAACAACTCTAATGAGGCAAACACTACTGAGCTTCAGCCACCCTCCAGCTGTGGACAAAGTTACCAGCTCTTTTAATCCTTTACTAATGACTGTATCAGAAGAACTGGACAAACCTCCTGTGATGTCACCCATAGGTTTTCTGAAGATTGCTTTTGAACTCTCTTTTTCCTCATACTCTGTAGTGCCATGTTGCAAATGAGTGTAATGGGCAGAGCTGGAGGCACACTGGAATATGGCCACCTTAGTTCAGTCACCAAGGTATCTCATTTAGATTGGCTAATTTATGATCCTGCTTATTATTCTTTTATATAAATTCTGATCAAATCTGAACTTGGATGTTGGCTCCTGATCTAAAATGGTCTGTTTAGTTTCCTCAGGCTACAGTTCAGAACAAAATGTTCCTCAGTCATTTATGATGTTTGATCAGTTTTTTTATATGTGTATAAACTTTTTCAATGCAAACCATTTTCACACGCTTTTCATTGACTTTAAGCAACATCACTGCAGTTCCTAAATAAATGGAAATAAAAATGAATAAAAATGTTTTTATATCTACGAGCCTACTCTTACAGATGTAGTGGCTGTGGTTTAGTTTGTCCTGATGAATCCATGTTTCCCT
>JAOWBL010005456.1:30960-45721 GCA_028564865.1 Zenarchopterus dispar
ACACGAGTCAGAAATAATGGAAATGTAGACACCAATGTTTGCCTGTGTCTAAGCGTGAAAATCCCACGTGGGCCTGAAAGCACTAATGATGAGAGACAGAGAGAATAATTAAACATCAAGTATGCTGGAAATTTTTCTTTATCCAGGAAGGTCCTTGGAGATGTAGACTAGCCTGGAGAGGGAAAAAAAAACATTTGAAACCCACAATAAATGAGTCATAATGAATCAGTATTCATACAAATGCTCTTAATTTGGTTTTAATAACTCCCCTCTGTACTTCCACAGCTCTATTCTTTAGGAGAATATTACAGCACTGATATATTAATCATCCTATACTGAGATTTCTTATTGTTTCCTTCCAGGGAGATGAGCCAGATTTCTTACACCTTTGTAACCTTTGTGTATTTGATCATTTGAAACTTCTTGATAATGTACATATGCTGCCTTTGCTACTCATTCCTTATCATTTTTATTGTAGCTGTTTCTTTTCCAAAATAACCTGCAAAAAGAAAGAGCCTTGACTTGAAACTTTCCTCATCTTTTATTCTTACAACTCTCTTGTAAGCCATTGAAGAGCGCACAAAAAGTTCATGATGCTCATAAGTCTGTTTTATGAGGACTGGTTCAACAGATAATGCTCTGTAAATGCATGCTGACTCGCCCTGCTTGTCACTTTTTTATTTAGGCCAGCTGCCCATCTGCTATTCTTAATGAGCATTGAGTTGTTTCCTCATTGACATCATTTTGCCACTTTCCTGTGTTATTATCTCCTGTCATGTCATTTGATCTGGGTACGTCTGTCTGTTCAGTGTTTCAGATCCCATTTGCTTCAAGATCAAGAAAGATGTTGTGTTTTTTTTCTTTTTTTTTTACACTTTAAATTGAATCTGTGTATATACTAATGACACTGAAGGTACTACTACTTAATTTATTTTATGGTTCACACCATAATAAAAAAAGGAAGTCTACAAAAGTCTTACTTTAAGTTCTGTTTTAATATTTCTTTTCTGGTTATTTTCTATTTACCGTACCGAGTTTAAACACTACTCAAGCGGTACTTTGTGTTGTGGAAGTCAACTTTGGTCAGTCATTGAGGTTAAAGGTCATTACTCCTGTCTGTTACTCTTTTTAGTCACAGGTTACTGTCATTTACATCATTTGGTAAAGTAAGACTAGGATTTTATTTCTCTCTTCAGCATCTTGGTAATGAGAGGACAGGCTGAGGATCTGTTGGAGTTTTAAATCTTAGGATTACTTGTTAAATATTTAATTTTTGTACTAATAAAACGGACATCTTATAAGGACATTTTACATGTCAACGCAAAATTTTTTGGCTTGTGTGTCTAATACAGATAGTTTTACTGTTCAACTCATTTATACAGTGCCAGTTCACAACAAAAAAAGCCGTTTGAAAATACTTAATAAAATAAATAAATCCCTAGGCTCTTGGCTTAAGCTCACACAAACACTCATCTGTCAACTAAAAGATTAGTGGTTTAGTGGTTTGATCCCTGTTGTTGGCTTCTCCAAATAGCAAATTTTCGATTTTAATGTAAAAACTGAATCCAACAAGAATCCAACTTTGGCCCAGATATGCTCATCAAGCATTGTGTGGAAACAGCTGGAAGCAAACTTTCAAAATTAGCAGTAACTTTAAGTTGACAAAAAATGAAGACAGAGAATTATGAGAGCTGCAGGGTTGGGCTCTGTTCCAGATTTTATGAGTCGGGTTTTGACTGGTTCACAAACTTGGTCTTGCCTCTAGCGTCGTGGGACTTGGCAACATGATCAGAGGACAATCATTTGGAACTGCAACATCTTTCGAGCTGTTTAGTTGAACTTGCGACCACATGCTAAGATGTGCATAGTGTTGCTTTTAAAGATAGACCATCATTCATATACACATCTCTATTCGTTCTGACAGCTGCATAGAAAAACAAGACATGTTTAGCCATTTCTATTGTTCTATCCCTGTTTTATTGTTGAGGGTCATTATAATGAGTTTCAAGGTAGCACAGTGGTTCAGTGGTTAGTGCTGTTGCCTCAAAGCAAGACGTTCCTGGTTTGACTCCCAGCAGGAGTCTTTCTGTGTGGAGTTCGCATGTTCTCCAAAAACGTATATGTAAGGTTGATTGACAACTCTAAATTCCCTGTAGGTGTGAGTATGTGTGCTTGTTCGTCTTTGTATGTGGCCCTGTGATGGACTGGGATTGGCTCCAGCAGACCCCTGCGACCCAGTAGTGGATTCATAGAAAATGGATGGATAGAACAAGTTTCCAATGTTTGCGTTCTTTAATGTTCAACGGACATTATATGTTTTACCCGACAGTGTTGTAAACTGTCTTGTCATCTCATATCAGAAACAGTCCATCTATGCTCCTGTCTCTGTAAGACCTCCTTATGAAGGGCTCCATCTGCTTTAATTGATCAGTTGATTGACAAGTCATGGCATCACATGAGCTGCAATGTACTACTGTTTCTTTTCTTTCTTTCTTTTTTGCATTCATAATGTGTCACTAAATTGCAACTACTTATGGAAATGAGTGCTTCAGGTGGTTCAGAAGTCTCCTTTGTGGAAGAACATAATTACCTCCTTACTGAGCTTGGCATCTCTGCATTTATTATAGGAGCACAAAAAAGAAGCTATATAACACACCAAAGTTAGACAGCGCTTCTTTTTAACATATCATACGTGTTGGGGAACCTAGGCCTAATCGAATCCCTACTGTTATGCCTGCAGGTTTTCTTCTTTTATTAATGCATTGAGATTTCTTTCCTCCGAGCCATTGCACAATAATCACGACTTTACAAATTTTGTTCTGTAAACATGCAGGGTTTTTAAGATAACATGTCTTATCATTAACTCTTTATGTGGAATATTTGGACTTTATCTGGAGGGAACAGACTTATGAATTTATATAAGAGATCGAGCAGTTTTGAGGTGAAATTAGAGGTTCAATCTAATGCAACACTGGGAGAAAAAACTAAAGATGTGGTCATCCAGTAAATGGACTACAGAGACTGGCTGTAAGAGATGGATAAGCACCAGAACGTGGGCCTACATTACAGGTGCAGGTTAGTGCAGAACTGTTTCCCTCACAGCTGATTTCCCCAGAGGTGCATGTTTTCCTGGGAAGAGTCCCATTTTAGTCCCTTAGGCAACAGTTTTCTTTTGTCAGAGAGCAATCAGCATAGTCTTTTTATTTCTGTTTGAGATTGCAGGCAGTTGCTTCAACGTGCTCTGTGCTCTGTTGTTTAGGTGTGGTCACCCTTTTTTCTCAGAAAACCTTGGGTTGAAAAGGATCCTGGGGGTTTTTTTTGGGGGGGGGGTGCAAGAGGAAGGGTTCACAGTGGAAAATGTTTTCTGTCACTGCATCTGAAATATATGAAAAGGGTTTATAGGGAAGTAGCAGCACATCAAACTGTATCAAATTAACGACTAGAGTCATGAGCCTACATCGGTCACAAAAAGGTGGAGACACTGCTGTCAGGCTGCTGTAGGAGTCTATCATATAGATAAATCTTGGCTAATGCAAAGCTGTCAACATTTCATAACCTTGCTCAATAACAAGGCTTAATAAGGCTCTGCAGAAATCCCATTCAAAAGGCTTCAAGAACAGCATTCTTTTGACAGATGAAATTAAGATGGATGTGTATCAGAATGACAGGAAGAAATTAGTGGGAAGGCTTGAGCCACAGAAAACAACATCATCTATTAAAAATAAACTTATAGTTGTTGGGATGGCATGGGTATGCCTGATTCCAAAAGCACTGGGTGTTTATTGATGATGTGAGAGAAAAAAGAAACACCTGGAGGAATTCTTACAAAAAAACCCTTTACTTTGAAAGGTTTTAATGTCTGCTAAGATTGAGTTCAGTGCAACAAAGTTGATTTTGCAAAGCTGAAGATTAAAGGATAAACAACCACCCAAAAGCAAGCATTATAATTAACATCGATATAATAGTAGGTAAAGGAAAGAGGAATGTTTTGTTAAAATAAATGCTAAAGAACAAGTACACTCAGAAAGACTCACAAACAACATAACCTGCAGGAGAGGCCCGCAAGGTACGACAAAGGAGGATACTAAGTCTTTGAAGAAGATCAGAGATATTGGAATTTAGACTATCATTCTTGACTAAAGCAGACCTTCTTTTTCGAGGTATGTAACTTTCTTTCAATTTATATCCTCGATGTAAATGAAACCCTTGAGAAATAGTGTCCTACATTTTAAAGCGCATTAACTCCTAAACCCTTCCTTTTTAAAAAATGATGACTATACCATGAAATTAAAAGTGAGACTATAGCTAAAGACAATATTCTTTACATGATGAAACTAGGATATGTTTTTGTAAGCAGCGAAAATGATCAAATACTAGTAATTTCAGTGTCCAAATCTCTCCTGGCTGAACTGTCTAAGTTTCAGGAAGTCGGCAAACTAAAATAAGAATCTCATGTAATAAGTACCACTCAGTCACAGTTAAATTTCATGCATATTAGATGACAACATTCATTTGATGCTCATGAACTTTTAGCTTTAAAAAACTCCTAAGACTTAAGTATAAGTAAATGTGAACCAAATCCACTGCTGTTACATATGTGGTAAGCTGAACTTCAGGGCAGTCTTCCCAGAAGTATTGATGAGGGTCAAAGACTCAGATTCAGAGGCTAGATAATTATACAAAGTTAATGTGTTTTCTCATTGTGTGTAACTTTGCATGTGTGTGTGTCCAGTCAATCCCAGACAATACAATGGCAGATTAATTGTTTCCCCTGGAAAGTCCTCTCCTGGTAAAAGACCAATAATGAGTCTGATTAAAGACTTCAGTGCTTTTTAATTACTCCTCTGTAATGCCAAAACAGTGAGAAACTGCCTCTGCCTGCAGTCTGATAACTTCTCTGCCTTTCATCATTACGGAGACATGTTTCCTCTGGGCCAAACTGATGGCCTCAAAGTACAGTAACAATCTGTGATGTACTATGAAGTGCTGCCCACACTGCATCTCTGTGCTTAACCTGTGATTTACAGCTGCAGCACAACAGAGAGAGACTGAAATGCAAACTGTTACACTGAGTGAGGCAGCTGCTCTGCTAGCCAGACTGCTGGAGGAGTCACGACAGGCCAGAGGGCAAAGGGTGATGTGACTGATGGCTGAGTTGACAGTCCTGACAGCAGGAAATATGGTGGAGTGGGAACATCTTGTTCTTAAATCAGCAGCCGACGCTGATTGATGGGGTTTTACTGGCAATGTGCATTATGAACGGCCGATGTCATTCATACTGCTTTTCCATTTTTTTTTGCATAGTTTAAAGCCAGGTTTCAAGTCCAGTAGATGCCAAGAGGTCATCCTGTCTTTACGCCACAAAATTTCACTGCCATTAAAGTTCAAAAACGGTCTTCAAAATCCCCAACACACATACATACTCTTCTTTTCATGAATCAGGAAGATATTTGACTTAAACCAAATTACTGCAATATTGTTGCTTCAGTCTCCTGGTGATATTGCTAAAAATTGAACAATCATTTATGCTTAATCTTTGTAGATATTTAGAAAGTTTGTCTCACTTTCTCGTCAGTTCAGCTTCTTACATAGGTCTGTTTATGTTTTAGGTTAAGCTGACTCAAGGCTGTTAGCAAACTCTGGAAAACGTCGATCACATCACCCCCATTTGTGCATTTTGACACTTGCTCCTCAGGAGTTTTGGTATTGATTTTGTGTGTAAGCCTGAGCATTATCAGACTCCCATACTTAAAATGCTGATATGCAATATCAGTATGTAAGCTGGAGTGGATCCTGATCCTTCAGCACTTCTCTCTCTGTGTTTTCTAGATCAGGTTCTTTCAGTACACATCTCTCAGCTTATACCAGGAGTCTCTTTTAAATAATTTTAAATAAGTTTATCTGAAATTCTTTTTCTCAGTCTAAATATAGTTATCTTTGGCCTGTGTTTATTTTTTAAATTAGTTTACTCTTACATTGGCTTAATTTTAGTTTTATGTTATCTAAACCTCTCAGTCAGAACTTTTTCTTTTTCATATTGCATATGATATAATGGCAATCCATTTATTTATGAATATAATTACAGAGAACACACTGATCTGCCATCTGATCATTTTTCTTATTATTGTTTTTACATACATTTTTTGATGGAGGTGGACAGGTGCCACAATTTGCAGAGTCTGACAGGCAGTAAAAGTGGAAAAGAAATATGCACAGATAGTTGAGACTCTCCAGTTGTTTGCACTTATGCAGTGTTGTGCGAGATAACCTAATGTGCATAAAAAATAAAATAAAATAAAACATTTCACAGCAAGCTCTGTTGGCAAAGTTTACCTGGCAAAGAGATCAAATCCCATATTTCCTCAATTGTGTTTTTTTCATTGTAAAGAAGTTACATTTCTGTTACTGAGTAAAAATGTAGGAAACATACAACATCTATCGTAGAGCTGGCTTATTCTGTCTCTGAAATTACTCTGAAAATACCTGTGAAAATCCCAATATCTGGAAAGGTAGTTTTCATGGATAAGATGCTTTAAAAGATGCTTTTCTTTTGTATTGCATTAGACAGCCCTCCCCTACCACCACCACCCCCACCACCACCACCACCACCATCTCACCTCCCTTCATTACCATAGCAGTATTGTGCTGTCTGTATGCTAGTGGAAAAAAGCCATCAGAGAGGCATTTATGTAAACACTGAGGATAATGGTTTTCTGCCTGGCATTGTTAGTGAGTGTCCTCTTCAGTCTTTCTGCTGTGTTGTTTGGACTGTGGAGCGCACGCAGCTGATAATGATCAGTTTACCTAACTGAGGCAGCTTTTGTCAGGCATGCTCTTTCTCTCGTCTCTTTTCTCGACATCTTCAGATCCGGTCAGGGGATACCTACAATCTCCATCCAGAGTCCCCCCTCACATCACTGCAAGGCCACACTGTCCTTGGAGTTGTACTGTTATATTATATTTATACTTGTATCCATGTGTCTTTAATAAAGTAAAATCATCCTTCAGGTGAAAATATAGACATAACATAAACTGTATTCTGAGAAACCTGATTGTTATTGATTTACTTTTGGACAATGTGAAAATGTCAGACAAGTAATGGTCACTGGGGGGAGCTAGCATGCAGTTGAAGATTTCAGCATTTATTGGTAGTTACATAAAGGGCTAAATGGTGGTTCCTTGGGAAAAACAAAATGAAAAAAGGAAGAAAAAACAAGGATGCTACCAATAACTCCAGTGAAATGCATTATTTTTCTGATGCTTTTTTAAAGGAGCTTTGGCACACATTATTTTCTTATTTATTTATATATTTTGCACTGCCTGGAGATGCTCCTTTACGTCACATAAAAGGCAAAATAATTTGGTTAAATAGGAATGAAAGATATGTCAGCTAGCTGATAAGTAAACTTATTTTAGTTCATTTAATGCTTTTTAAATATAATGGAAAGTGCTCTACAGAACAACCCAAAACATCAAAAGTGGAAAACATTGAAAAAATTTTTTTTTAGATATTTTAAAAGATTAACAAAACTTATAAATGCATCAAAAAACGAAGGCTCCTGTGGCAGGCTCGGATCCATTCAACTGCACTTTATTGTGTTTCTACAATTAACCCTGACAACATGTTTTTTAGAAGGTAATTGGTGCTGCTATAGCTACATGCAATCTGTGACTTTCCCTCTTTGTACTCCTTGCCTACTCTTGTTTATTAGAGATCGGATGCTCTCTTAAACCTTCCCCACATTTTTATTTCTTAAATGCTGTATTTATCTTAGGAATTTTGCTCTGTTGGCTCTCACATGCACACTGGGATCGTCTGCAGCTAATTTTAATAGGTGTGCTTCTCTGACCGTAACGTGAGATTCAAACCCATTGCCAGGCGACTGTGGAAATGGAAAGCATGTTAGAATGGGTGAAACCATATGATAAAAAGAGTACAGAGACTGTCACACGTTGAGGATTTAACAGGCTTTCAGCTTATGTGTCAGTGGAGCTGTCCACAACAGTGGTGCTGAAACCAGTCTTGGCAGTGTGTTGATGATGTTCCCTCAGGCCATGTTTGGCGCTGTGCACTGAATGTTGTTTTTGGTACAGCGAACTGCCAGTCATGCTTCCAATTGTTCCACAAAAAATATGTGTTTCATATGCAGCATTTTGAAGCCATATCATTTAATTTTTGTTGAACTGTTGCCTTTGTTGACTTTTCTGATACACAGACAATATTTTGGGTTTTTTTTTAAAATTTTTTCCTTTGAACAAATTTGAAGTGCTAACTGATACCAGTGACGAGACCTAGAATTATTGATCCCTGCCATTGTTGCCATATGTGAAACATTATCCTTTTTGTCTATGTCTCTGCCTTATGTGTAGTCTAGCATTCTGACACAATACATGTTAAGGAAAAAGAGAGAAGCAAGGTTAGTTAGTATCAGAGTAACAACCCAGGATGACACAAAGAGCTTTCATATGTCAGAAAGATGCTTCTCTGGGGAGAACTGTTGGGAGTGCTTCAGGTAGGAGAACACAGAGGGTAACGCTGAAGTGGAAGTATCAAGGAAAAACAAACTTCAACAAGGGATGTTCTAAGAACAGATTAAGGAAATAATTAACATCACAAAATATTACTAGTAGCTAAAAAAGAAAGGACAGTTGTTGTGCAGCACAAAAACATACCCACAGTGAAGGATCCACACAGGTCTGCCAGTTCAGACAGAACCAAGCTGAAACCTGTGTAAAGGTAGTATAACTATAACATAATATGCTTTATTGCAATCGATGTGCACTTTTTCTTTACAGTTTAAAGATACATTAGCATATTTGTATTTACTTTGTGTAATCCGAATAACATAGATTCAGATACAACTGTAAGAGAGGGAGCCATCTCCCTCTGCAATAGGCAATGATTTCCCTGCTAGGGTGCTGCTTTGTGTGTGCAGTGAGTGAATGTTTCACTCATACTGATATCAAACATATCCACCTCTGTGCCAGCGACTCACATCATGGACTTTCTTTCTTTCTTCCTAATATGAGATTGTTCAGTTCTTCTCCCTCCAACACACGGCTGGTTCAAAAGGCCAGGAGCACTATGGAGACTGTGCATGACTTCTGAGGAAACATTTTCCGTACCACAGGAGCCCTCTGTGTGTGTGTGTTTGTGCATGTGCGCACAGCACAAATAAGCAGACAAGCTGTGCTAACAAGACTGCGGCTTGTGTGCGCACAGAGAAACAACACACTCACCGTACAAACTATGTTTTAGAACTATTTCTGCTCAGTGTGGGAGGAAGGTAACTGCGTCTCAACAGCCAGGCCAGCAGCAACTTTGTGCTTTAATGGCTGAGAATGCTGCACCACTGGCAGTATACTGAGGTGAAAATTATTTTTTAAGGTATAGACACACCATGCAAATAGTTTTTTTTCCCCCATTTATCTAAACTGTATCATAAAGACTGTCAGTCATGAGTGTTGTAGCATTTGTGAAATAAAACGGCAAATTCTCAAATAAAAAGAGCCACGGTGAAAAGTGAAAGTATTTTGTTCCTCTTTCATTGATTTCTGTTTCCATTTCTCTTGTAATGGACTTGCCAGTAATAAGTGCCCACAGTGATCTGATAGGAACTGACAGCTCTCCATACTACCAGTTGCTGTGGGCTCTGAGCTGGGTGGTGGGAGTCTGATATAGTTAAATATAAGCCCATGTGGAAGCACAAAGAAAAAGAAAACACCCAGCTTTCCTTTTTATGGAAATGTATGTACAGAAGAAAAAAGGCAATGCAGATTTGGAAAGTCTGCCACCTCAGACACTGCAGAGAATTTCAGACCAGAGCTTTTTGTAAATAAACTAGTTTTACTTCAGTTTTTATTCTCTTTGCTTTCACTCTCTTGTTTTTTATTTTATTTTATTTTTTAAGTTAACTTTGCAGTAAAAATTAAACTGTTTTTGAAGATACTGATAGCAAAACCTTGGCCGCATTGTGGTTTGAAATTAGGTTTTGCTGTTGAAAGGATTTCTAAACCTCCAGTGGATGAATGTGGGCTCAGACTAACTATCTCCCCAGTATTAAATGGCATAAATTCAAGACAGTAAATTAACAAACAAATAAATAAATCGCACTGCTTTGAGCTGTGCAACCCATTCAGCTGTCAGTGATGACACTGAAAGGTACAGTGAACCTCCCACATCTCAGCGCTCCACCGCTTTAAGCACATCAGCTGCTGAACTCTGCGTCGCCCGCACCCACGGTCTCTTCATTATTTTAGCAAATCACTGTATCTCCTTGAACACTTCTCTCAGCTCTCTCCTTCTCCCCATCTTTCCGTGTCTCGGGCTGCGCCTTCCCCCGCTTCATTATTCTGCACCTGCAGGCAGCGGACGTCTTCTCCCATCCTTCCTCCCCTCATTTACCGTCATGACTTCTACAAACGACACGAACGGGCCGGGAAAAGTGGCTCAGCAGTACGACCAGGTAGGTCTTTAAACGAGCCGTATAGTTCACCGTGCGCCCGCTGTTCCGCTTTTGGCGCGTTTACTGCGCTCGCCATCTCCCGTTAACAGCACATAGGCGCACAGGAGTCTTGATGCAAGGGGTTCGGTAGCAGAACCACTCAGGTAACTGTTTTTTTCCCCCCACTTTTTAATTGTTATACTTTTACAGTTTTCTGGCTGGAAGTGGATTGAGAGCTGCGGGTCGAGTGCGTGGATCACTAACTTCAGCATGAATAGTCAGGTCCTGCTATCACGTTAACCCACAGGTGTATCTGGATACAGGCGGGTTAGTGTTGTCTTGAACGATGTCAGTTTTTAAAAATTAAAAAAAAAAAACAACAAAAAACAGTTTCTCCATTTCTGAATCTATAGTGGGTCTGGGCTGAGTGGAATTGAGGGGAATACAAGGGCGAGGAGTGGGTGTTAATTGCTTTATGCTGTCATATAGAAGCTCACTGGTGGGATTGCTGCACACTTACCGGCCACTTTATTATATGCATCTGGTATATATGAGTTTATATCATAATGTAAAAAAACAAAAACAAAAAAAACAAAAACCCATTACGATTGCTCCATTTTCTTGTCCACTAAATAGTCACTCACCGTTGAAGCACCATTCAAACACCAAAACCACTCGCTCACCAAGACTCATTCCTCCTCGTGATATCTGCTTTGACTTTTTCTCCATCTTGCATCTTTCTGACAGAATCAATAATTTATCTGCCAAATTCCCCAAAGAAAGGAAGAGAGAAATGTTCAGACCTACAGTGAAACTGAGTGAAGGAAGCTAAACGAATAATGGTAATAATAAAAGTTTATATTTTAACTTGTTCTGGGGTTTGATTTTTCACTCAGTCTTTAAATAGAAAGGAAAAAAATTGTGTCTTCTCTGGCCTTGATTTCTAAGTCTAATGACTTGGAGATATTTTGCTGAAGGCCTTGAAATGGCAGAAAGTCGCTTTGCTGCACCATAGGATCCAATACAAAATGAAAGGAAAATTTCCAAAGAAAACCAAAACTTGCTCTTTTTAATATCACCGTTATTATTATTACTATTATTTTTATTCTCCGGAAAAACAAATGTCATGGCAATGTGTGTGAGATACCTTTCTGTGCTCAGGACAGCAAAACCTATGATTAGGAATTACAGTTTCTCTTTGAAAATGCATTAAAAGTCTGAAACAAACTTTTAACGCATTTTTATTCAGACTCAGATGTTGCACTTGGTGGGATGGCAACATTGACTTCCACTCAGAGATCCTCACCATGGCAACGCCTAAGGACCACTCAGTATTACCAGCTGATCAGAAGCTTTTCTTATACATGGTCTAGTTCCTCAAACTTTGACAGAATAATGTCAAACCTTAGAGCAGTTAGTAACAGACAGGGAGCGGATAGCAGCTGCAATCTCACCACTCAAAGTAACTTAAATTGACTTCATAAAAATATGTCGTGCATGCTGAAATGGAGGAAGAGCATCTTGACAATAAATCTAGTTGTATCACAAGTATTGGTGATTGCTGGGAATTTGGCTCAGCTGACAGTTTGAGAACAGATCCCTTTTTCATTATATTTGACAAACGGCCAGGATAAAACAAAGTTTGGGAAAGTTTTTTTTCTGTGCAATTTTAAGACCCTCATTGTTTCATATGTGGCAAGCATTTGTTGAGTGCACGAAGATATATATATATATTTTTTACGATGCCCTCAGTGCAGTCAGCAGCTTTGAATATTTTAGGTGTAGCGTGTTTACTTTTGCATCCCACTCATACATTTATGAAAGTGGAACTGCAGACTTGATGGCAGCACGGCAGCCCAAACCATGTTCGGATTAAAAAAAAAAAAAACAGAAAAAAAGGAGGCACGAGTGTCTTTGAAGGTTGAGAGGAAATTGGATGTCTTGCAGAAAGTGAGATGCATACTGTCTCATCTGCACATCTGTGAAACACATAAAACACTCCACAAGCAGCAAGTATTTCACCTTCACTGGAAAGGAATGATGCATCTTTATTGTCTCCAAGTGAGCTTCATATCTGGCCAACCTCAGAGGCTTCCCTTTCTTTTTTTCATTATCCTCAGTACGTGAAAACAATGCTATTCCTTGTTAGATCATGAGTTTGTAAAACAGACTGAAGCCTCAATGACTCTATCTCTCCAGAATGTCCTAGCTGGTTTGACCTATCAGTTTCAGATGCCTTCCTCTGTGCCTGCTCTTTAATGATGCAGAGGCAGAGAGACAAAGACATCACTACAAAGACAGTACAACACTGACAGAGGAACATCTGAGATCTCAACCTGAACCTTTTGCAAAAATACTGCTGCTGAAAGTGGCTGAGAGTTTTAGTGCAGCAAAGCAACATGTTCAGCTTTCTTCACCATGTTTGAAACTTCAGAACCTTTGAAATTAAATTCAGAATTCTACCGCTTTTGTTGTATTACAAAAAACCCCAAATTGTTGCAGATCATGATGCTTTGAAGGCTCACAGAAACTGCCTAAATACAGTGTTACGTTCCCATGCTTAACAGTTTGTTGTGCGTGATCACACATTCTTGATTAACGTACTCATTGTTTTTCAAAATAATCTCATTGTCATGTCAAGGTTTTCACATTTTTCTGCACAAATGCCCACCTAAACTGAGGGAAACAACAGTGATGCCTGCAACAAAGGATGAGAGCTTTTGTGAGATGAGGGACATTAGTACGAGAACAGTTCTCTCCGCTTAAACAAAATGCTGTCATTAACGCAACTTTTAGTTTTTCACATTTTTTTCCCTCTCAGTCTCCATGATGCCAGAGACATAATTATCCTGAATGCAAAATGAAGCTTTTATCTTTCCTGTACCTCGGGAAAGATAGGGGATTTTATTTCCAGCTTCATTTCGAGGCGTATATTCACTTGGAAAAAGAAAAGGTAGAGAAAGAGCAAGAAACACTATCAACCGATCTGTTCTTCAGTGATTCGACTTCAGTCGTATTGTTGTATGCTGCGCTTCTTCTGATGATTAAAAGATACTGTGGCAGTTTTGGCCAGAGGCAGCATGTAATTCGTATTCTCTGAGAAACACTTCTTGTCATACATCTTCCCTTTGTCCTGTTCATAGACTGATAGAAAACCACATAAAGGAAGATGTGAGTAGTGGTTTTCATTCACTGGTTTAGTTCATGGCAGTACTGGGCTTTCCTGTTCTCAAGCAGAACAAGTGTATTACATACATCTTTGATGAAGGAGCACAAATAAATAAATAAAAAAATAAAAGGACCCTCCACCTCTCAGAAAAAAAATTAGACAGGATTGAAATTATACACAATGTACGTCTAATTTTTGACATTGACTCTATATAGCGGTCATTAAGATTAAGATTCTGGTTGGCTTTAAAAATCCAGCTGCGTCTCTTTGAACAATTGTGTCCAAGTTTCTTCAGTCATGTACTTTTTAAAATTAAAAAAAAAAAAATTTTAATCTAACAGTTCCTCTGGTGATAAAACTTCCTTAGCGTATGATGCTCCCACCACCATGCTTTGCAGGGTTCATGTGGTTGAATGTTTCACGTGCATCTGAGTGTTTTAGCTACATAATCATATACCATCTGATTATAAACATCTCCCCTGAAGGACTTTGTCTTCATCAGTGTCGTCAGCATCAAATTTCAGCCAAACCAGAGTTGATTTTGGAGAAGCTGTTTTTTTCGTGGGTAGCTGTTTCACAGTGGCAATGTGAAACTTGCTGGGATGGAAGACTGCGATCCTGACATTCAGCAGTTTCCAGATTCTCGGTCCTACATTTTCCTGACCACTTTACCTTCAGCAGAAGACGATGGTTTCTCCCAGACTCTGGCAAAGCTGGCACACCTTCTCAATTATGTGTGTTGGCGTCATTTGAAATGAAATAGTGGAGAAATGGCTCAAAATAAGATTTTTGAGTTGTTTAGATATACAATTCTCCTTCTTTGATCTCAATGTATTTGCTAACTTTTTCTTTAAATTGAGTTAACTTTGTCGTGACATTCATGTCCATGTGTGAAACTGTGTTCATTGCTCCATCTTTTCTGGTTCCTGATTTCTTAGTACTCTTGATTTTAATCTTGTTTATTTGTATTTATTTGCATCCCATTTTATTCCTGATTGCTTTATTTCGTACTTTAGTTTGAAAGTCTGTTTCTTTGTGTGTTTAGTTCTGTTGGACTTCCCATGATTTCATCTCTCCTGATTGTTCACACCTGTGTCTTGTCATTCCTTTATGAATATATTTTATCTTGTCTTTTCACCTTTTCCCT
>JAOWBL010005458.1:0-10208 GCA_028564865.1 Zenarchopterus dispar
AACAGTTACCCATAATTTGCAGCAGTAAGCTCAAATTCTAGAGTGGATGAATTTTTACCCTGAAGACCCCTTAAAATCCCTGCATTTTTATTTATTTGTTTATTAAGAACTATTTGCATATATAATGATAGTACTATGACTTGGTAAAACTTTTATCTATGAGATGTATATGTATTTTAATTTTGCAGCAGATGTTATCTTTCGCAAGTTGTGTGGGTGTGTGATCCATGAATACATGTACAAACATATATCCAAATATAAACATGCAAAAATGCACGTATGTACATATACACATATGTATATGTACTTGCACATATATCTATATACATGGAGAGTGAGAGGTCCACATACCTGTAAATACACTCTTATAATAATAATAACAATAATAGTGACAGTAAAGATATCTAAAGCAAAAAAAAAAAACAAAAACATAAAGCCAATAATAATATTAACTGTTCTAGTATCATTATAGCTAAAACTGTAATTAGTACTAGTACTACAAACAATAACAAGGGTAGTTACTATCATCATCACCGCCATTATCCTCCTTGGCTGCCCCAGATTCTTCACACCACATCAGGTAGACCAGCCCAAGAGGCACCTGCAGCCTCTGTGTTAAAACCCACCAACAGGAGGCCTGAGTCTGCAACCAGGGAGCCCCATCTGGCAACCTTAGCCAACATGAATCAGGCCCGTGAAGGTCCACTGCTCTTTTACAATATCTTGATGGGTCCTTTTCTCCAAGGATGTCAGCTAGCCACCAGACGTTTCCGATGCTGAAACATCATCAGGTGGAATTCTCCAATCTGCAATTCAAGATGAATATGAGAGACAAAGAGTTCCAAAACCAACCTAGAGGTTCTCAGTAGGGAGAGAAAAAAGGAACACTAGTTCATGCTGAACACCTCATCATAATCAAAATAGAGCTTATGGACCTTGGAGGTTTTGTAGGTCACTATCTCCTGGAGATTCTTTATCAACATACTGATCATTGAAATGTAACTTCCTCTTCAAAATGCTTTAAAACTCCCTCTTTTGGCCTAAGAAATGTTGAGATGTTCTAGAATTGTTTTTTAAAGTATTCAGAACAAAATCAACCTATATATTTTGCAACTTTCATATGTCAAATATTTGTGAGAAGACCTGAGTACCTGCATGGCACACATGTTCTGCAATCAGATCATATGTTTGAACGTTTTCTCCATCATTTTTCTCTTTATCTGTTTCCGTTGTGTTTGTGCTTTTAAGATGTTTCAGCTCTTGTCTGTGAAGCGTTTGAACCATGAAGCTGGGTGCAGATGTGTGGTTAGAAGAGCTGTGACGTCCCAAGGGGATCCAGAGCTTCAGACTCCTATAAAGCACCGCAGTCATCACGCCACTTTGATCATCTTTGGTTCAGCTGGTTGATTTTGGCTCGATAAGCAGAATGCATTGGGAGAAAAGTAAGTACGGCATCATTTCTGCTTTACATAACTAACTTAATATATTTACATGGTATCTTCGAAAGAAAGTGGTGTATTTCAATGATGAAATTTGCTTCAAGTTCAATCAACGAGACCAGCAGAAAGCTTTTGAAATGTGATGAAAATGCACTTCCTGTTAGAATTCATGCTATCTTTGCTTTAATTGAAAAGAAAAAAAAAGTTCTTTGCAGTCAAAACCAAACAGCTGAAGCAATTACAAACTGCATTTTTGAAGATTTAGCCATTTTGGAGAATGTTCTTGGACTACATTGAAGAACTTTTATGGTTGAAGACCACTGAACCATTTAGAAACTCGCTGTTGGGTTTTTGGTTAGGTGAAGTTTATCCTCAGATAACAACATGGTTATTCAAATTTAACTTGAAAAAGTGACTACAACCTCTTGTTTGGGATTTTTACTACTCATGGAAACAACTTTGAGACCAATGTGGGTTGGGATCACACCTTCTGGTCAGTTAGAAGTCATTTCTACTTTTCTTAAAAGGAAGTCAGAGCTGTTTTTGTGCTTCAATGTTTTCCTGCTGCTGGACTGTATCTGGACCAGCACTGTACCCGTTTGTACAACTCTTCTGGAAAAAGGAAGGTTGACATTTGAAAACTGGCTGTGGACTGTGATTGGACTGTATTCTGGATATGCAAATTAGCAGCACCCCCACCACCACTACCACAGTGAGCATCTGCACATCTGTGCAGCTTCCTCTTTTTGTTGAACGAGAGCTGCTTGTTTACCCTGTGGCTGTGGGATTGTCTAAGATGGAGAAAGACAACAACATCATCTGCTCAGCTCTGTTCACACTCACATGCACATTTCTAAGATTGATGCTTAAAATTAAATATGCAAATTTAAATTAGTATATTTTAACTACAAAATGTATTTGAACAGATTTGAAGTCAAAATAAAAGTAAGACATGATATTAAGCATACATACTACTAGGATGACTGAAGCTGGAACTCAATAATTGAGGAGTGGCTTTTTGAACAAGGACATATCTGAGGAACAATAACGGATCTGGATAATCAACCCCTCTGAGTAATCTTCACAGGCAGCAGAATTTGTCACAACACATCTCACTTTAGGTATTACAAAATTAGAACAAAGAACAGATTTAAATTCTTCACAGAAGTTTTTTTATATAAGTTTTTACAAATTATGCAAGAGCTAAAAAATTATTTTGATTTTTAAAGATACAGGATTACATGAGTCTAGCGGAAATTTTCACTGGAATCTGATTTCTGATGGTCAAACATTAAACATAAGACTGAATTCACAGTTTGACTGTAGAAAGTCAAGCTGTTTTGTTCTTTGATGGCTAGTTCTGGGAGTTCTTGTCTGACTTTTCATCCTTACAACATTCCAATCAGGGGAATCACAAAAAAGTGAATTGAATAAAAACCATTTTCATCTGTGGATTTCAAAAGACTGCTTTTGAAACCCTTCCAAAGTAGAGCTGAACCCATGCCTAGTAGAGTGAAACCCAAGACTAGTAGAATCCAGGACTAATAGAGTTAAAACCAGGACTAGTAGAAACCAGGACTAGTACAGCTGAAACCATAACTGAAACCAGGAGTAGAAGAGCTGCAATCAAGACTAGGAGAGGTGAAATCAGGACTGGTCGAAACCCGGACAAGCAGACCTGAAACAAGGACCAGTAGAGGTGAAACCTGAATCGTTGGAAATGAAATCAGGACTAGATGGGCTGAAAACAGGACTTGGAGAAAAGTGGATCAGAAATCAGGACTAGCAAAGCTGTAATCATGACTAGTAGAGCTGAATTCAGGACTGGGAGAGCTGAAATCAGGAATGGTCGAAACTATGATTAGTAGAGCTGAATAGAGATCAAATAAGGACTAGGAGAGCTGAACTCAGGATTGGTCAAAACCAGGATTTGTAGAGCTGAAACCTAGACTAGTAGAACTGAAACCGGGAACAGAAGAACTAAAATCAGGATGAGGACAACTGAAATCAGGACAAGTAGAACTGAAACCAGGACTAGTCAAAACCAGGACAAGTAGAGATGAAACCAGGACTAGTAGGACTGAAACCAGGACTAGTAGGACTGAAACCAGGACAACTGAAATCAAGACAAGTAGAACTGAAACCAGGACTAGTCAAAACCAGGACACATAGAGATGAAACCAGGACTAGTAGGACTGAAACTGGGACTAGAAGAGCTGAAATAAGGACTAGGACAACTGACATCAGGACTAGGAGAGCTGAAATCAGGACTAGTCCAAACCAGGATTAGTAGAGTTAAAGCCTAGACTCACAGAGTTAAAATCAGGACTAGCAGAGGTGAAACCAGGACTAGTAAAACCAAGATGGCTAGAGCTGAAACCAGGATTTGTAGAGCTAAAACCTAGACTAGGAGAACTTAAACCGGGAATAGAAGAGCTAAAATCAGGATTAGGAGAGCATAAGTCACGATACGTAGAACTGAATCCAGGGCTATTCAAAACCAGGACAAGCAGAGATGAAACCAGGACTAGAAGAGTTTAAAGTGGGGACTAGAAGAGCTAAATAAAGAGCTAAAATAAGACAAGGAGAGCTGAAAAAGTGAAATAGCAGAACTAAAACCAGGAGAAGAGGAAACCAGGACTAGTACAGCTGAAATCAGGGCTAGTAGAACTGAAACCAGGACAAGAAGAGCATAAAGCAGGACTTGTATAACTGAAACGAGGAGTATCAGAGTTAAGACCAAGACTAGGAAAGCTGAAATCAGGACTAGTAGAAACCAGTATTGGTAGAGCTGAAACTAGGACTAGTAGAACTGAAACCAGGACTAGAAGAGCTGAAATAAAGTGTAGTAGAGCTAAAACAAAACAAGGAGAGCTGAAAAAGGGAAATACCAGAGCTAAAACCAGGTGAAGTGGAAACCAGGACTTGTACAACTGAAACCAGGACTATAAGAGCTGAAACCATGACTAGAAAAGCTGAGATCAGGACTAGTAGAACCCAGTAGAGCTGAAGCCAGGACTATTAGAGCTAAAACCTGGATTTGAAGAGCTGAAACCAGGACTAATAGAGCTGAAACTAGGATCTCACAGAGCTGAATCCAGGACTAGTAGAATTGAAACAAAGACTAGTAGAAAACAGGACTAGTATAGCCAAAACCAGGATTTGTAGAAGTAAAACAGAACTAGGAGAAACTGGGAGTAGTAGAGCTAAAACCAAGACTATGAGAGTTGAAACCAGGACTAGTAGAACTGAATGCAGAACTAGAAGAGCTGAACCCAGGGCTATTACAAAGCAGAACTAGCAGAGCTGAAACCAGGAGTAGTATAAACCATCACTAGTAGAGCTGAAATCAGATTTGATAGAGCTGAGGCTTGGACTAGTAGAAACCAGGAACAACAGAAGTGAAACCAGGGTAGTAAAAACCATGATTAGCAGAGGTCAAACCAGGACTAGTAGAACACAGGACTGGTAGAAACCAGATTCAAGGGACCACCACTTTGACCTGTGGTCCCTCTGCCTGACTTTAGCAAAGTTAAACCTAATGCATTGATGTGAGCGTCAGGTGAGCATTTATTGACACAATGCAGAAAAGGAAGGTAGATATACTGTGTGTCCAGGAGACCAGGTGGAAAGGTATCAAAGCGAGGAGCCTAGGAGCAGAGTTTAAGCTATTCTGTCATGGTGCTGGTGGGAAGAGGAACAGAGCAGGAGTTATCTTGAAAGAGGAGTTTGTTAGGAATGTTCTGGAGGTGAAAAGAGGGTCAGATAGAGTTCTGAGTCTAAAGTTAGAAACTGAAGGTGTGTTGTTTAATGTTGTCAGTGGATATGCCCCACAGGTAGGATGTGAGTTAGAAGACAAGGAGAAATTCTGAAGTGAGGTCGATGAAGTGATGCAGAGTGTCCCCAGGGGCAAGAGTGTGGTGATTGGAGCAGACTTCAATGGAGACATTGGTGAAAGCAACAGAGGTGATGAGGAGGTAATCAGTAGGTTTAGCATCCAGGACAGGAATGCCGAGGGACTGATGGTTGTAGACTTTGTATAAAAGGTGGAAATGGCAATAGTGAATACTTCCTTCCAGAAAAGGCAAGGACATAGACTGACTTATAAGAGTGGATGAAGGAGCACACACAAGTTGACTACATCTTGTGTAGTTCATAGAATGTTGCATAGGATAGTGGTGTGTAGGATCACCCAACACACCAGAAGATGAAGAGGACAGAGGCAGAGCAGAAGACAAAGTGGTGGAAGCTGAAAAAGGGAGAGTGTTGTGTATCTTTCAGTATAATATTGTTTGGAAAAATTAAAACAATAAGTTATGTTCTTATGATTTCTGTAACACAACACCAAGACTGCTGAAGATGGACTTTGGCGGTTTTATCCTGTCAAGAAAGTTGTAATGATATCACTTGGGTCGATATGTTTGATCTTTGGTATTAAAGTTTAACTCACAAAGACTAATGTGGTGATCCGACACAATTTCAGTGTCAAAGGCTAGTTACGATGCACTGCTGTTTCTCTTCTGCCTTCTGTTGCAAGTTTTCTGTTGTTATACAAGATAATAGCAGATGAAACGTGGGATGTTTCATACCAGCTGAAGAACATGACTTGGTGGTTTCCAATGTTGCTTGACAGCAGAAAATTTCTAGGTTCAAATCTTCCTCACCAGCTGCTGTTTCATTTGTGAGCAGGTTTTCACCACCAGCACTGCTCCTCTCTGACGTGAAGTGCTGCTCTTCTGTGCTTATGATTATGGTCAGCAAACAGATACGGTTATGAATATTTATGTCACAATCACCATTTTCTTGCCATGTTAATGTCATACTGAATAACTGTGACTGATTCTTTGGCTTGACATCACATGACATCATCTTTTTCTTGATGTGAAAGATATGATTCCACCTGCATTCGTTCAACTGTTTCCTCCGTTGTTCTAATAATGTAGTGCCTGATTTCACTTTCTCAAAAAGAATAAGTGTTATTTCTGCATCTCCCTAATTCAGTATTGTTAAATTATTTAGAGTGAGTGAATAAGAATAAGGATGCATGCTGCAGACTTTTTCTATGCTTCCCTGTGAAGGTACCACATATGAACAAAGTGATCAGAAAGATGTTGAAAATTCTCACACTTCTTGCTTGGTTACAGAAAGGAGGGATAACCCTTACAAACACAAGCAGTCTCCCCTTTTTTTTTGTCTACCCCAGGAGGTGGAAAAAGAGGGGATTAGATTTTATGCCATTTTTTACTTACAGGCATCGAGTCTGAGAAATAAGGGAAATGTTCTGCAAACAAAAGCCCCTAAGAAAGTGCTTACTGTAGCCTCTCCAGAATATTCCAGTTATCTAGCTAACTAATTATCTATACATTACATTGAAATTGTAATTTCTAATATTGATCTTGAGAACAATGCTTTGTATAGCACCAAACTACTAAAGCCACCATATTTGAGTCCAAGAACTCCATGAAGTCATGGAAGTAGCAATGATATTCCCAGAGTTCCCAGGTTTCCTGAAACATCCAGAGATTGTGGATGTTGGGATGAGCTTTAGGGGTAATGGAACCAGCAGTTTCACTCATGCATAATGTTGTAAGTTAAAACAACAAACAAAAGACATAAACTCTACTTGTGTCTGAAATCACCTCCTAGTCACTGTCATTGTAAATTAATCTACAGTTACTAAGACGTCAGTTCTGAATATGAAACTATGAATGAATTTTCAGGCAAAATGTGTCTTGTTTGTGTTGATACTGCTCTCTGCTGTCACCAAGATAAAATATATCAGATAACTGTTATTGTTTTCACAAGGCATTGTGGGATTCATTAAGTGGAGTCCATAAACTATCACAATTCTCACTACATATCTGGACAGAAGTATAAAAAAGTGAATGCACTATACCATGAGAAATAATGGGTAAATCTAACAAAATGCAAATGCTGAAAAATATGGCTTTGAAATGTATTTATAAAATATCATTTTGAAATAATGTGTACAGCTGTGTGTGTTATGTGTTGTAAGAGTTTGTTTCAGTGTTTGATGACTGTTCTGGTCTGCTGACATCTGAACTGTTTTTACAGAGATTCATCCAACAACCTGTTCTGTGTTTTAGTCTGGTTCAACGCATCACCCAGAATAAAAACTATACTTGTAGAACAAGTATAAGACTGGTAATCTGAGGGGAGTCTGTTTAAAAATGTCATTAAGTAGTCTAAATAATCTTGCCGATATTTTCAGATAAGTCAGTGTTTCTCAATTTCAGTCCAGGGCTGCTGTCCTGGATGTTTTAAATGTTGCCCTGTTTCAGCACACCTGATTGTCATTAATGGTCATTATCAGGTTGTCATCCAGGTCTGAACAAGTCTGTCAATGTCACAGCCACTTGTGTCATGGTGTGCTGAAGCAGGGCAACATCTAAAACATCCAGGACAGCAGCCCACAAGGACTGGAATTGAGAAACACTGAGATAAATCAACATGAGCCCATCATGTTTGAACTCGTCCCAGTTTATCATGATCATGTAAATTATTGTGGGTTACTAGTTCTTGAAATCTAAAAAAGATACAATACATGGAATGACCTTTAGTTTCAAATCACTATGATAATTAAATGCTTTGTCATGTTAACAAAAAAAGATGAGCACCTTCACATATCATAACAATCACTTTGGCTTGTCAGATGTTGTGTTCCAAGTGTCAGGATTAGAATAAGCACCACAGCACATCCTTGCAGCTCAAGATGCATCAGCTTGATGCTACAGAGCTCTAAAGTCACTAAAGTTAAGAGACAGAAGTTTTGTACGTATGCATGGTAACCAAGCAACTATGTAAGACTCCTGATGCCTCCATACAACAACATATATAAGCTTTAAATAATGTTATAATTATTATTGTGTAATTGTTAGGTTAGTGTTCACATGCTGAATTGTTTTGTTATGAAATTCTCAGTCTGAGATATAAGAGGTGTGAAAAACACACATTAAAGTCACATTACTGGAATATTATGTACATTTGATTGATGGAATTCAGATTTAACTAATGAACTCAACAAATGTTTATTTAGCGCCTAGCTAGCCACTAAATAAGATTTGGTAAATGTGAGTGAGCAAACATCCCTTCACTGACAGGCTATGAGACTAGCTACCATGTTTCTGGCTATCATTCTGCTAGCTACCAGCTACAATGCCACTAGCTACCTTGTTATTAGCTACCATGTTTTATATCTCCAACAAGGACAAAGGTTATTGTTTGATTTACAAGGGTGTCTACTGTAACCCTAACCGTAACCTTAATAAATATTAGAATAAATAATAAAAGACGGCACCAGCAGTGTGCAAGGTCCCACTGACTCCTACTTCTGTGTGTGGTGCTGTTTGCTCTGATCATTAGTTTTAGTTTTCAAAATGTCGCAGCACTGCTTGTCTATGATTGTCAGTCACTCTTTGTCATTATGATCAACATGAATTACTTCTGAAGCAAATTATTGGAAATCAGTTGGGTCAGCTTCCTCTTTCGGACCTACCCAAATACTTGCATGGGAGGCACCTTGGAGGAATCGCCCTCAAAGATAGCAAAAGCATGGTGGTGTGGTTGTAAGAGTGAGAGGTTACATGTGGTCCCTGTGCTGTAATGGCCCAGGGGTTTGGCAAGACTCTCCCTTCTCATATGTCCTTTCTGCCCTGGGTTACAAGAGCCAGCACTACTCATGCCCTCCAACATGCCGTCATGCTGAGAGAAAATGGAAGAAAAAAAAAAAACAGACTTCATATGTCACTGGGAATATTAAGATAATCAACATGCTATGAAAAAAGCTGAAACCCAGAATATGTCCAATTTTGTTGCAAATGATTGTCACAAACCAGGCCTCTGGTGGAGGACGCAAGCCTGAGATCATGAAAAGCCACCCACATCAAGGGGAAGGGAGATGGGGGTGGCAAGGAAGAGTTTCATACATCTCATATATGTATACAAATGTGAAGTTGGAATAAAAAAAGTTTTTTACTTCTTTTTGTTTTTAAAAATCAAATTCTTGCAAATTTATGGCAAGCAGTGCTACAAGTACCTTGGGTATACACTGACCGACTTCCTTCAAAAATGTATTCCAGGTTTTTGTGAGTTTGGCTCTGTATTAAGTATTTTAGTGTTTGTGAATTAATGTAGTGTATTAATGCTCGCTTGTCCAGCAAAATTAAATTATGAATTTGTTTACATTCAAAAATATTAATTTAACAATTCCAGAATATCCAGAAGTTAGCAAACACACCCCTCATGCATTTTAAGTGATCAGAGACTTTTATCTAACCTGTAGTGACAATAATAATCCTAATTCACCACCATTTCGATGAATAGTTTTACACACTGTTGTGTTAATGCAGAACTTGGTTTGTTACATTTTATGTAGTCTTCATCTGCTGAGATGGTTTATGGCCAGCCACTGCGGGTTCCTGGGGATTTCTTCCCCACCACCACTGTCCCTTGGTCTGCAGCTCTCCAGCGGTCCACACTGCTGGAAAATGCAAGGCTTTTCACACCTGTCCCCACTTCCCGTCATGGTTTTCCTCCATCCCACATCCCCGTTGAGCTTCAGTCAGCTAAATCCACTGATGCCCACAGTGGACCCCTGTGCCCGCCCTATGAGGGTCCTTTCCGGGTTTTGGAGTCGGGAGAGAAACATTTTGTGGTGGACATTGGTGGCAGTCAGGAACGGATTTCTGTCGACCGCCTCAAACCTGCGCATTTAGATTTAGCCCGGCCCATTGAGTTGGCACAGCCCCC